>WOUH02040112.1:0-12314 GCA_009936405.2 Stevia rebaudiana
TACCAAATATCCATGAAGATTCCAACGAATAGCACAATCAAGTAGTCGATGATGCTTTTTCGACTGATAATTTTTTATATCATAAGTCCACTCTGATAATTGGCGCCTAAATACTCGTACAATAGGAACAAGGTCTTCATTATTACATTGCCCGTCCAGGCAAAAAGAGCTACACTCCGATTCACTCCTGTAACTACAGAGTCCTTGATTGTGTATTCCAAGGCGAAAAGGTTTATCGACAGTTTTAAGTAAGTTAAAGTTACCATCGCTAGAAACTGACCAGTATTGAATGAGATTGGACACATCACGATGATTTATTCGCTCAAATGATTTTTGTATCTTAATGTCATTCACTTCATCATCATTGTCAGCAATGCTTTCAACTCTGTTCTTAACACCTATATAGTTTAAAATACAAATTTTATTTCAAATCCTTTTCACAATGAAGTATGAAATTTGCTTTCATATCTACAATGGATTCAAACATGCTATTTGCGGTCCAAGATTATTTTCTAATCTCAAATATAATATTCGTTGTAACGTATTATGACAACATTTACGATAACAATGGTTATGGTGAAGAGCAAGTGTGAGGGAAACAAGGCACATTCTCATTTATTGTAAGTGTTGAATCATGTATATTTATAAGAATTTTCATCCTCCTTAACGTCTCATGTGGACACTCATCGTTTCGTTCTCCTTATCATGTTTTTCGTGGAGATATAAACTTTCCTTTGCTCTTCTACATGTTAATATGTGCCTCTTTCACTATCATGTTAACTTATAGAATAAGCTCTATTGTTAAAACATTAAGGAAAGAGAGTGAGTGTTGTCAATTTTGAGATTAGTGCCAGAGTCCAAAAAAACACTTAAAACTCGATCAAGGACAAAAATTATAGCTTTTTTCGTTTTAGAACCCTGTTAAAAATGTAAACCACAAGGATGATTTTGGCAATTTACTCTACTAATTTAAAACAATTGAAATGGCAAATGCATTTCCTATAATAGAAACCTATTCTTTTGCTACTCGAGCGCACCAAGATAATTACAAGAAAATTGGTAATAATCATAAGAAAGCTATTAACATGTATGAATAGCAAGAAAACTCTCCTAACCCACTATTTGTTTTTCTAATATATAATTCTTTAGTTAGAAGGTTAATTAATAAGGTAATCTTGACATTCTTTAAATTTGGTGATTATCAATTTTTTTTTTTTTTTAATTCCTTGATCGGATGGTTTTGTTGACTAATTGAATCTCTTTCTCGTTTTTCATTCAAAAACCAAATTTGAATACCCTATTCTTGTATTGAATAGCTTCATCTTCCTCTAGCTCATTGACATATTTTACGTCGAACATACCTTCATGAGCTTCATCTACACAAGTTTGGAGTGAGTCACCAACAAATTTGTTATTTATTTGATTAATCATTCATTCTTTTGGTAAAAGACGATCTATTAACTTCCTCATCATGTGCATGACCATATTGGAAGCACATAGAACACTTGCAATGAGACAACTCATCCATCCATGATGCATGTGAGAATAGATCGAGCACATAATGGAGCTTCCTTCTTGAGCGAAGCTTAAGTCTGAAAATAATCTTTTACAATACTTCGTCTCTTATGTTGACATTTCTCTATATTACCTCATTTTGGAATTCACTTGAATAGATCGAGCACATAATGGATCATTGGCTTTTACAACAGTAAACGTTCCCGCTAAAGGTCGTACACATTTATTTTGTGACAATTACGCAGCCCAACTAATAGTAAATAATCTACTTTTTCATGAGTGAACAAAACATGCATGTGTGGAGATGGATTTTCATATTTCATCATCTTAAAAACG
Organism: Stevia rebaudiana; assembly: GCA_009936405.2. NCBI lineage: Eukaryota > Viridiplantae > Streptophyta > Magnoliopsida > Asterales > Asteraceae > Stevia > Stevia rebaudiana. Next base: position 1,852 of record WOUH02040112.1, read on the forward strand.
TGCAGGCTAAATCAGCCCGACATAACTAATATAATGGTTTTTTATATTCATAAATATATATATTTGTATGTAAAAAGAATACATTTAATATATTAAAATCATGATCAAACAAATAAGTGATTTGGGTTTTTAGTTTTTGCTATCAAGGTAACTTAGTGGCCGGTTGAAAATAATATACAAATTCCCCTTCTTATGTTTTATGAAAAAACCCTCCAACACCAAACTTGTATTATCAACTACCCAATGTTCAAAATCTTTAGATTATCAAATTGTAATAGCTCCGGCTAACAATATTCAAGATTTTCATTGTATTTGTAATCAAGATTTTCAATCTATAAATTCAGGTACTTTTTGAGTATTTTTTGTTGTTTATCTATGCTTGTTGCCATCAATTTATTATCTATGTTTAGCTAATTTATTCAATATCATGTTTAAGTCCAACGATCCTCAGAATTAGTATATATATTGCATAAACTTAAAATGCCCACAAACATTGGTAAATACAACGGCACGACCGATCCGGATGACCACATCAACGTGTTCGTAACAGCCAGAAGAATTGAAGGATGGACCTTACCCGTTTGGTGCCATATGTTTGTCCAAACATTAGTGGGTCCCGCACAGCTATGGTTTGATAGCCTCATGGTTTGATAGCCTCCCGGTTGGAGGAATTGACAGTTTAGAAGAATTGATAAGAAAATTCCTCCAACAATTTAGCCAACAACGAAGACATCCAAGACAAAAGTGAACTATTACACATCCGGCGCCGGGACAATGAGACAACAGAGAGTTTCATCACTCGGTTCAACAAAGAAAGCCTACAAATCGGAGGCGCCAAAGAAGATTTACTATGCGCCGCATTCATGCACGGGGTACGAAACGACGAGCTAGCCAAATGGGTCCACGGCCCGGGAGGAGCTCCAAAAACATTAGAAGGTCTGATGGCAATAGCGAAAGTATTTGTTGAAGCTGAACAAAAAAGTTGCCGCTAATCGTTCATTCGAACAAAAAATGAAAGATCCCGTAAGGTCCCGTAACATAATCAGAAGCAGCGATAATAGTCGGGTACAATTACTAAGATTCTTCGGAAATAGCAGTTACAGACACCCGGTCAATGCGATACGACACCCAGTCGTCACTCAACCCACAAGAACCATTGCTCGGGTCGAACACGCTCCGTTAACACCACTCAATTAAACACCAAGCAAAATCCTACTAACCGAGAACCTCCAGTTGTATCATCCACAACCATTGAGAGCCGGAACTCCAAAAGACAAGTCTAAATACTGCAATTTTCACAAAGATCATAGTCACGTTACTGACCAATGTTGGCAGTTGCGAAGACAAATCGATAATGTAGCAAAAGCTGGCAAAGCTCCACATTTAATCTGCGGGGAACCCAGAGAAATAACCCCACCCCCGGGGATCACCGGACAAAAAAGAATCTGCGACATCGGAATGATCCAAGGTAGCCATCCAAAAAACAAAATCAAGAAACGCCTGAAATCCACACTAGAAGCTTGGATGGAAGCACCTCTAGTTTATCCTCCGGTCAAAGGGTGAGCTTACTCAACCACGCCACTTGTCATCACGGCCCAAATAGGAAACTATAACATCCACAAAATTTTCTTAGATTGTGGAAGCTCATATGACATCATGTACAAGCACTGTTTCCGGCAATTAGACGAAGGTGACCAACAGAGGATGATTCTCGTTGACGCCCCACTGGTCAGTTTCGCGAGAGAACAGATACAACCGTAGGACAACCTATGAGGTTAGAAGACAGACCGCGAACAAGGGTTGTCTCATTTTCATTTCTCATAGTCCCAGCAATATCGCAGCACAGTGTCATTATCGGACGACCAGGACTCGCCGCTTTTAATGCCGCTTTATCATCTGCTCATGGAGCAATCATGTTCCCTACACCAAGGGGACCCGACATCATCTATGTGAAGCAAGAATGTTTAGCCGTCACAGAGATACAAACAACAAAACCAGGACCGGAAAAGTGGGCCCCAGTAGTGAGAAAAACATGTTCTCTTTCAATGGTCCGGATGAATAGGAACGTTTTAGGAGCTCTTAGATTTCTGCCATGTGTCCGCAGTTTGTTACGTTTTTCCCGCTCAATTGTATTCCGAAAAATTATCGGTTCGACCCTCATGTGTGTGTTTTACCCGTTTTACTTAGTATCCTCTACAACTATGATATTTAAATTAAAAAGAAAAAAATGTTCGTTTTTATGGTGTAATATTTATAAAATAATAATATCGTATGAAAAGTTATGAATGTTTAAAGAAAGATGAGGAGAAATTTAAAAAGTAAACAAGTGAGGTTTCATTTTTACATGTTTCCTTTTTGTTTAGTTACATTTAAATTCACTTAAATCTTAATAATTAATTAAACAAATGAATGGTTTAGATTTGTTTTATTGTTTTTAAACAAAATACAAAATAGTATTTTTAACATATCAAACCTCTATATATTTAAATTTAATAATCGTATGAAAGATACCTTTACTAAATTATTTTAATTTTGCATAATATAAATTTAATAATCGTTGAAAGATGCCCTTATTTAATAATCGTAAACTGTATGCAACATGTCTTTGTTTAATAATTGCGTGCAAGGTAATGTCCGATGGATGTGGCCAACGACGCGTTCCATATAAAATTGTCCCACTGTCACTCGGTCCCAGTTCATGATTTCAACTCAACGTGGTGAAGTATTTTTTTTATTTCTATTTCTTTAGTCCTTTTTTGTAATTAACACGCTTCGAGTACTTGTACTTTTGTGGATTATAGGAGTAAAAAAGAACCCTTCATTTGGCTCGAGTCTTATAGCAATCCCCATTTAGTTTTAATGACTATTAAGACCATCCCCATCGTCATGAATCGGTTGCCAGGTGGAAAAGAAATAAATGAAAACTTGGAATTATTGCAACCAAACATAGCGACCTGGGCGGTGCAGCAACCCAAGGTCGTGAAATTGCTTTTAATAAAGTTGACAAATGGCAACAATAGATTGGCAGGTAGGATTTACTTTTAATAAAAATTTTCACTTAAACAATCTAACTCTATCTTGTTTAAAAAGAATATAAAAATATTCTAAAATTTAAAAACTTTTTTTCTACTTTATATTGATAAACTTTCATACCCACTTTCGGCTCTCTTTTTATGATCTCTTTTATTTTCTATTAGTTATTGATATTATTAAAATAACTATAAGCAATATTTATTTAAGAAAAAATTGAGTTTGGGTTGGGTTGTGAATGAGTGTCAAAAATTGGGTAAGGTTGGGTTAAATAGGTGGAAGAGAGAGAAAATAGTTTTTTAATTAAAGGTTGGGTTGGCTTGGGTTGTGAATGAGGATAGTCTAATAGCATTGGATAATTTCCGGCATCCACCATGCTCATGGATATATGTTAATGACTACTTGCCATATTTCCTTCTAAACAGCCTCCAACACTCACGGTTTTATTTGTAGTGTGTTGGTAACAGTCTATGATCGTAGCATGTGAAATTCAATTCGAGTAATGGGCTATGAAAAGGCATGCCGCTGAACTCATTTTCGTTTTTGAAAATAAATAAATAAATAATAGAGGAGTTGGCGAGTTTACCAATAAGGTCGATCGCATTTGGTTTTTACCAGTAGAATATATGCACGGGTATCAATAGAGACATTGACAACCTTAACGACTTTAAACCTGACCTTGTGTCAGGGTTGTCGGTGACTCATACGTCTCTAATCGTTTATATATATATATTTTTAATCGTAAGCGCCTATGTTGTAACATAGGCGTCTCTAACTTTCTTGGCCGTTTTCCAGACCAAGTAACACATGTGTTCGACTGCTAAGTACGGTCATACAGCAAAAGGGTCGTTCTAATGCTGCCTAAATCAAACAAATGTGCTTAGATCTATACTAAGCTTACAATAGATGTTGGATATTTTGGTGTAATTGGAATTAATTTGGGTTGTCGAATAAGACACAATAGTTATTAAATAAGTCGGGTGTATGGTGCACGCTTATTTGACTTGATCTATTGTGTCTAGTGCGGGTGTCCGGGCCCCTGGTGAGGTCCAAGGGGCAGAAACATTAGTGTGGCCGTAAGCCCCTCTATCAAAGACTAGTCAGACAACCTTTAAACATGGCCAGGAAACCGTGAAACATGCTCGGCCGACTGATATATATGGTCGCAGACGTGCACGGCAAACTGATATATCAATTGTGGTCGGTCGTTTTCGTTACGATGATAAATTGTGGTTGTTACGACTATAATTAAATTGTGGTTAGTACAACCTTTCGGGGGCTCAGAGCCTACTGTGTTGAGAGATGGGGCGTTACAGAAAGAAAAAATAATTTATAGTCAAACACGACCATGACATTCTTATCGGAGGGCGTTGCGCACTAACCGTGACGTGCCCCCGGAACTAAAGTCGTTGAGAAGCACAACATGGTCGCCGACACCTATGTCATGACACTTTTTTCATGTATTGGTGGAAACATAGCTAGGTTGAACGATTGTGTTTCTATGGTCGTTGGCGTCCAAATTGGAGGGACATCATGAAAACCAGTTTGACAAAGGAAAATTATAAAATAAATTTCATAAGAAGGAAGATTTTATGAATTTCCCCTAATTCTCATATGTTAACACACGAATTAGAAAGTTTGATTAAACTTGAGTACTTGTTCTCATTTTACTATCCTAGATCAAACTTGACAAAGTTAGACTTGATTTAGCTAGAGCTCGAGCAATGATATAATTGTGAGATATGTCCCTTTATCACGTTCTATTGTTCTTTATGAATGATATCATGGATTAATGTTTACATTTTCTTAATGTTATTGCACAATAAACTTGGTTTGGCAGGAGATAGTACTGATCGATCTTAAGGAATCTTGTTGAAGTTTAAAATACAACCAATCTGTTATGATGAATCGATTATAGATAAAACACTTACAGTTGGTTGCTATGTCAGACCGATATGGTTCCTCCGGCAGCCCATATAGCGCGATATTGCAGTTTCTGCAAACCTTGGGCTGGCGCAAGTAAACATCCTTTCTAAATGAGGAAGACGAAACCCTTGAGATACCGGACATGATATCAATTTGGACTGTCTTTCCAGATTTGGACTATAACCAGGTCAAGGTGATCATATGTTTTTTGTACAACTAAACTCAGTTTATGAGGTTCTTAATATATATAGGCCTTTTGGAGCATTTCGAGCTTGTATGGCTGTCTCCATCACAGCTTCATCTCTATATTTTTTATCAAATACCTAGTTTATCTCGATACCATTGTCATATCTTTTGACAAAAATGAACTCATCCCTGTATTAGGGAAAACTATACAATCTTCGTATTTATTCTTAGATATACCTTTTGTGAGTAGTTGTGAGTGTAAGAACAAAACAAAATTATAAAATAAAAAATAATTGAGTAAGAAAAAATATAAAGAATGAGTTTGGTTTTCAATGATAATCGAATGTTAGAATAAATGTGTGTTTTAGTGAAATCATGAACATAGTGGAGCAATGAGATGTAAGAGTAGAGAGAGTCATAGGGTAGGTTTCCTATTACAATCCCATTTTCAAATTACGAGAAAAAAAAAACATGTAATTTCAGTTATACATTAGGTTTCTCATCTCTATATATTTGGTAGAAATCAAACTCATTCCCAACTCTTGGGGGTAGAACTTAAATCCTCAAATGTACTTTTTTAATGTTTGAGTAAACTATCAATACCGTTTATGTGGTTTACCAAAGTAGTTACTATGCACCCTAAAACATTTTTTTGTCACTATACACTCTTATTGTAAATGAACAAAACAATTTATATATGAGAAAGGGGTATTTTGGTATTTTCTTGGTGTTAGACTTGCAACACTCATCCACCTAACAAATTTTGGACGGAAGAAACATAAATTGTAAAACAGAGAGACGCAAAGTAACTAAAAAAATTTATGAACTCATAATGACTATTTTGATATGACAGATGAACTATTTAAACCCTCTACCTTGAACCTTGAGGGTAATAGGTCACATGACATCATATCAAGTGGTGACATCTAATGATAAAAGTAATAACTTTTAATGAGCAATTGTGAATCCTTTATAAAATAAAGCTTAAATTACAATTCATAATTGACTATTACACATCTCCGTCGTGGGACGGCTATCGTTTCGTTTATTCGTTTTCAATATGATCAAAGAAACTCAATTATTGTACAAAATTGAAATTTTTAAATACTCAAAATTCAAAGAGTAGAAAAAAGAAAATTGAGGGAAAGCACTTGAATGTTTCGTGGAAATTAGAGATATTTTATTAAAAAGTTTCGAAATTTGAACTTCTAATTATTGGTATCGGACAAAAGACCAAGACTTTTGAATATGTATTTTTAGCTTACATGCACAAAAGAAGTTTTTTAGGACTTAAACTCAGTAAGGTCTCGATTCTTTTTAAATGCCAAAAAATAAAACATCAATTTCATATAGCTCAACCACATCTTTAAAATCTACATATGCAATTTTCCCAACCGTAAGTGTAACAATTTTGTATTCATTATTCTACGTATTTTTAAAAGTTAAATATTGGTGATATAGTCAACTCACATATCTCAACTATTCGATATCTCATTGGAGGTAAGATGTTATCCCTATATCACTAGAATAAAGGATTAAATTATGTCAAAGACGTCATAATATGAATTAGAAGCATAATTTAGATGGTCGTGTACTTGCTATTTAATAAATCTTTCAATTAGACACTCTAGGAATGGTTTTTTATTTCTATTAACAATATTGATTAGAATTAAAAGTGTTGGTTTGAACCGCGTAAAAATAGTTTTTATTAAGTATTTGAGGTACACACCTGGTCATGACTTGAGAAAAAATGAAAATAAGTTTTAATAGGAGAAAAAATCCAACCTAACATTAAATGAAAGCGTATGATTTATGGCAAAGGACCAAATCAATAATCAATCTATATCACCTTAAAAAATAATAATAATAATAATAATTAAAATATAATATAGAGGATTAATGTAGTTGGTATTAGTTAAAACTTGAAACTATAAAAAAACAGAGAATTTTATTGTTTTTCATTTTTAATTATCCATTATTTTTCCTAATCAAATATTTTTGCATACATGCTTCTAAATTTTTTTTTTTTAATAGATAAAATAGACATTCCAGATTAAAAAAATTAAAAAGAACACTTTAATCAGCATCAATCAATTATTTTTTAAATTATATTCTAAAAAGTTGTATTTGTTTTAACTTTTTGCGGTGTCTGTTTATTCTCATTTTTTTATACAATGTGCATTAAATTTTCTTGAGAAGGTATTTTTTTTATTTGTGAAATTAAGCTCAACAGATGCTTTTCATTGCCCAATTAAGTCAGAGAGACCCAACAACCTACATGCTAGGAGCATAGTACGCCACCCACTCCTGGTGAATATTTAATCATATAGAAAAGACTTGCGGTAATTTCCCACCTGCTACACTAAACCAAATTTTGATATTAAAAGCTGGAAAAGAAGAAAAAATGGTAGTAAATAATCTGATAATTTCCAAGAAATTCTTTAAAACTTTTAAAAGTCATATAGAAGAAATCTGTTGCGTGTATCACGCTGCTCACCTTCCAAAGGTTCTTTTTGAGCCATGAAAATTGCCATCCGAAATCAACGCAAGGCCATACAGCTTTGATTCTTTGAACTATGTAGAATATTGTTTGAACTTCAAGTCGGTTCATTACCTTCAAATGTGAACCCCTTTCCACCGAAAAATGCTCAAATCCAATAAGTCATAACCTCCGTAACTAGAATATATAGCATCAATAATAAGTAATCTCATCATGGATCATATATTTTGGTAATTGGTGACAGAACCTACCAAATTCCCAAAAAAATAATTAAAATATAGAAATCATACCATCCATATGTTATCACCGACGGTTCACCGATAGACTCCATAACCCATGATCGGATTAATTAGAATCCATGGACTACTAAGAGACCACCGACAGATATGTTTTCTACATGCTCTACTCTTTTCAAGATCTAACAAAAGAGAATTCAAATCTCTCTCTCCCCCTCTCTCTGTCTATATATATATATATATATATTATATAAACCTCTCCTCCTCCCTCTCTCTAGCTCTCTCTCTCACTATGAAGAAACATAGATTTAAACGATCCCTTTCTTGTCTCTCCCATTGATGAAATATCTATTCAAGGTGATAAGGTATGTAATCATGTGCCTCCTTTGGATTAACTCTATTATTTCTGTCATTCAACACATGTTCATTTAACCTTTTGTTTGATGTATGTTATGTTCTGGCCAATGGTGTTTGCTAGTTTCTAGTTTCTAGATGAGACGGTAGTTATATTAGTAGGTTAATCAACATTGTATGGCCCCTTTATTCTAATGGGCTTGGGCCTAGGTTGCACTGTCTAGATTGTTGGGCTTTTGGACCTTATTAATCTGAGAGTACCATGTTTGATTTAACAAAAGATGTTTGAATCATCCAATTTTGTTTTTTTGTTAAATCATTGTTAATAAAGGTCAAAGGTACAATAATGAAAATGGGCTTTCATTTAACGAGACATAATAGGTCTATAATAAAAAAGAAAGCCCAAATAAATACTGGTTAACAGGCCAAGGTACGCCCCCAGGCCCCAACATAGTTAGTGAGATTAAAGCAGAGAGCTTGAGCTTCTTTTGGGCGACAAATAGAGTGAAAAAGTTATCCGTAGATTGTTATGATTGGTGTCACTTCAATTTTGCCAAGGTACGCCCCCAGACGTCTCTATTGTAATATTGTTGGCTCTTTTGCCTCCTAGCTTCTTGCTAGGAGGCCCGTTTTTCTACTTCCAAATTTCCAATGAATTTAACCTTCCAAAAAAACCAAACAAAAAAATAAATAAATAAAATTCATAATACACACTCTAGGAAATTGACTTTATCTTACATATAATTATTGGGTCCTTTATAGGAAATTAATTACGTTCGTAATAATTTAATACGGATAAATCAACCAAGAATACTTTTTTTTAACGGTAAACTCACAGAAGCACTAATTGAATCCAAAGTTTAAACTAAGTTGCACTTAACGAGACTTGAACATGTACCACTAGAGAGTAATACTCCTTTTCACCAACATCTTGTACCATTGGGCTAGAAGGCCTTTGGTATTTGGTAACTTAGAGTACCTAAACTTCAAAAATGTTTTGAGGCCCCTTCTGGCTTCTAGAACATGGGTTTTGTGCGATCACTGATCTAGCACACGCACTAATATAAGATGCCACTGGATTAATCGTCAACAATTTGGACGATTAATTTTATGGTGTTTTTACCAACCGGGGAGGCCGAAAATGGCATAAGGTTACGGAAGTCGGCATCACAAGAAATGAGTATCTGGTCACCGTGTTCATCCATGTATTTAAGACTTAGTCTTGTAGCTTTTAACATAAACCTTTGAGCCACTTGATTTTTTAGTTCCGACACTCCCGACGAAAGTGGAAACTGAAACTTAATCATATCGACTTAAAAAGTTGCTTTCACTATCACCATCATATCCGAGACATCAACCATCTTCTTCTTCTATTGGGAAGCTTGGTATACACCGACATGTGCATATGGCACACAAATTGTCTCGCTTTTTGGTAAAACAATAGGATTACGCTTGCCACATATCCTCCATCTAGCTATATCAATATTCTTGCTTGTAATAACATCATCATCATACACTTCATCTGAAGTGCTGATAGCAGTACTTGAGTTCTTGTGGGAAACTTGACTAAAATCACATTGATCATCTTGAGCATTTAAGTAATCAATTTGAGCATTAGTTTCCCCTGCTTTCGGGGGATCTAGATGCATTATTTCTTCTGAAGACGACTTATGGATGGTACTAAATTGCATTGTTAATGAGTTTTGAGTAGCCACCATAGGGATTCGAATCTCATCCATGTTCAATAGGTCTCAGAATTCAAAAGAATAATAATTAAAGTGCATCTTCATCATTTGCACCAGGTTTTGTAGCTCTGCGTCTTCTTTCATGTCGATGGGTGGAAAAAATTCTAGTATATAACCTTCATCATGTTCATTGCTATGCAAGTAGACGGCATAACAACTACTTAACCTACTCATACGAGCATTGTGAACCAAAGAGTACTCATCTTCTTGTAGTTAGGTTACATCAACACAGAAACAAGATCCGTGAGATAAGAGCGTCCTACCAACTACACCCTTTGATTTTAGCAAGTGGTGCTTTCTGCATGCTTCTCGAAAATGCCAAAATGCAAGTTTTGAACATAAAATGGTAGACTAGTTGTTGACAAGCATACTTTACCTTTGCAATTAGTGTTGAAGCTATTACATGTCGTTTCTATGTTTCTTTCGGTTGCCACAAAGCTACTTCTTGAGGACACGATCCACGTTTGTGCAAGTGGTAACTTGTGA
>WOUH02040132.1:0-12314 GCA_009936405.2 Stevia rebaudiana
TTTTGCTGACATCAGTTATGACATGTATAACTGATGTGACGTTTGTTTAGTTATTTTGGTTAGAGCAAAACCGTTAGAGCAGTTATGTAGGTCTGAAATGGGTCTATAAGTAGACCTATTATAGAAGCAGTCTGTACGCTTCTTTCACACTTTTGATACGCTTTACACTTACACACAGCACTGTAATTCTCTGAATATTTCAGATCTGACAATCAATATAACTGCCTTTATTATTCAAATCATCTGTTCTTAATTGTGTTCTTATTTATTATGTCTTGAATATTAATATTGTGGGTTTCGTTATTTAGATCACATCCAAACTTAGATTAATTGCTTGTTTCCGCCCTGTAATCAATCGAAATCATAGCTTATTGTTGTAACAGATCCAGATCTGGATAGCTTATTGTTGTAACAGATCCAGATCTGGTTCGATCCTGACACCTATTGGATTTGAGTTTTCGTGTCGTGTTGGGCTTTCTTCTTCTGGGTCTAAATTATCAAGGTCCGGTTCAATTGGGCCACCATCCTCATTTGATGGGCCGCTTCCAGTGGGCTCACCGTTAATTATTGTTTCCTTATTAACAGTGAACTCCACCAATTTTGGGTCTAGATCTCCATTTTGAATTCTATTTTCATCCCAAGTGTAGATTTTACACTCATCAAACTTTATATCACGAGAAACATGTACCTTTTTCTTGATTGGATCAAACATTCTGTAAGCTTTCGTTCCAGGTTGTAAGCCTAAGTGCACCATTGCAATGCTTCTATCATCCAATTTCTTTTGTCCAGTTCCAAGTTTTTTTACATAACCTACGCACCCAAACACCTTTATATGTGAAAGGTTTGGTTTTCTTCCTTTAAAACATTCATAAGGTGTCAAATCTTTCAAAGCTTTTGTTGGTGAGCGGTTTAGTAACTAAACCGAGTGATGGACTGCCTCCCCCCATAGATTTTGAGGTAATGTCATCGCCTTTAGCATGCTTCGAGTAGTGCCGAGTATGGTTCGATTTCTTCTCTCTACCACCCCATTTTGTTGTGGGGGGTGTAAGGAGCAGAAAATTGATGAGATACCCCTATACTTTGAAAATAATCTTCCAACTCATGAGAGGTAAACTCCCCCCGTTATCGGTTCGGATTCCTTTGACTTTAAATTTGGTTTCGTTTTGTATCTTCCTTATAAAATCTATGAGGTGACCTACTTGATCTTTAGAATTTATCGTGAATACCCACATGTAGCGGGTGTAATCGTCCACAATTAGGAGAAAGTATTGGTTCCCACCATGTGTCTTGGGAGTTATCGGCCCGCATACATCGGCATAGATTAACTCTAGTAGAGTCTTGGCTCGGTAATTAGACACTTTTGGAAAATTGGTTCTTGCTTGCTTACCTAACATGCACAAGTCGCATACTTGTGTAGGATGTTCGATTTTAGGTAACCCTACGACAAGTTTTGACAGTTGTTTGAGCGCATCAAAATTAAGATGCCCTAAACGTGTATGCCAAATCCATGCCTCGTCTTGTAAATTTATCTACAAGCATACTAGAGAAGCAACTTTTAAATTAAACTTATAGACACGATTAGGAGAGCGAGGTACCTTCATTAGTAGTCGTCCATATTGTTCGTATATCCAAAGAATACCATGTTGGATTGCTATCTTGCACCCTCCCTCGTCTAACTACCCAAGACTTATAATATTATTCTTGAGTGATGGAATGTAGTAGACATCACTTAGAACTCGTTGCTCTCCTGATCTTCCTTCTAAGACTATCGTGCCGCATCCCTTGATCTCCACACGTGAGCCATCACCAAAGCTAACTCTTCCTGTGGTTGTTCGATCGAGTTTAGAGAACCAATCCGGGTTTCCAGTCATATGACTACTGTCCCCGTTGTCGATTATCCATGTATTGTTTTCGCATGGGGTGGAATCATATTTACGTGGATCAACCCGATCCTCATTTAGAAAAATGCTTTCCCCGGCTTCCGATATGGTGATCATATTCAAAATCGGTCCTTCGTTCTGAGCGAGGTTGCTCTCATCATTCTTGTCACCGTTCCGTGTTGGACAGTTAGATGAGAAGTGACCTAGGTTGTCACAATGGAAACACCTGAGTTTCGACAGGTCTTTCTATTGTCTAGGTTCACCAACTTTTCCTTTATCATTATTGCTTTTGCTTTTACCTTTCCTCCTTTCAATTTCTGTCGAAGTTTTACCTTTTCCTTTACCCTTTTCCTTATTAGCTTTAGCCTTCCATTCCTCATAAGTGTATAGCAGTTGCTCGTTTTTACTACTTACCGGCTTGTCTTCATCCCCGAGTCGTTCTTCAAACGCTTTTAAACGACCAAGGGCTTCTTGGAACGACATGGATTTTAAATCGGCAAATTGCTCAATGGTCGCAACAATCGCTAAAATACCGTTTTCTTGGAACGGATTTCATCAACTTTCTTACCAATATTTTTTCTTCAAAAGATTCACCAAGATTGCTTGCTTTAGATGCTATTTGACTTACCTTGGGAGCAAAGTCATCTAGCGTATCTGTTTCTTTCATCTTGAGTGAATCAAACTCGTATCGGAGAGACTCGATCCTTGCTTCTCGAACTTGATCAATCCCTACATAGCGAGTTTTTAGTGCATCCCATATCTCCCTGGCGGTTGCGAGGTGTGCAACCTGCATCACCAGATCTTCCGACATAGCTTGATAGAGGTACACGATCGCCATTCCATCCTTCTTTGGATCGACTTGAGTTCCTGCAACTGGTTCGATTGTCTCCAATAAACCTTGTACCTTGAAGATTGCCTTGATTCTCACTGTCCAGATTGTGTAGTTCGTGGACGTAAGAATCGGACACTGGATCGCAAGGGTCGCGGGTTCCTTCAAGAAACCGACTCGATTCACAGGTACTTCTGCCATGGTCTTCCTTCTTTCTTTATATGTTCACAGGTCGCCGGTTCTTGATTGCTCTTTCGACTTTGAACCCGTCGCTCTATATTCTAGAGATCGGAATGATCACTTTTTCTTGGCCGGACTCTTCTTGAAAGAACAATCTCTGCCGTCTCTTTGAACTTAAAAACCCTTTTGCTCTGATGCCAATTAAAAGTCTTTAATTAGAACCAAAACTTGTTTCTTGTATATTGATTGTGTTAAAATAAAACGTGTTTACATGGGCCCTATTTATAATCCTAAGCAACTTGATCGCCAAGTCACTCGTTACACAAGAAAACCTATTTGATCCTATCTAGGAGAAAAACTATCTCAAAAAACCCCTAGGTTTGTAAGTCGGTCACTTTTTACCCGAACTTACTTACAGGAGATTATACTAACAAAATTAACCACTAAGTTTCCCAACAAACTCAAAAAACTCATATTATGACTCAAATAAATAACAAAACAAACTTCACGTTGGGTTCCTCCTTTAGTGTCGAGATGATCGACTAACGACTTATATCAAATATGAATCAGCCCATTATCTACTCGTTTAATATTTATATTTGGATTATACTTTCAAGAGTATCATCGATCGAATACTTTAATTTATTAGCGATTAATGCGTAAGTATAAAGAAAGTATTACAAACTACAAACCTACAACCGTTCTTGCATACGACGTCATAGTAAGAACCCGCCTCTTCTCTTTGACTATGTTTGCATGTTTTATTATTGATTTTTGTGTCATTAACTCATTAAATTTGTTTAGGATTCATTTTAAACCAAGACAAAAAAATTTAAGCAATATATAATTTGCAATATAGCCAATTCGGGTTACACGTTTGAGCGATATATAATTTCTAATTCTTTACATAATTCATAATCATTTAGCACTTCTGTATCACTTCCTTAAACGAATCACAACCACCCAGAACCTCTGATTTCACTACTATACTTCGGTTCATGTAATCATTTGTTGATGCCAATTGTACCTAAACCAATAGTATTTTTTATATAGATATATGTGATCGAACATATCAAATGAGAAAAGAGAAACACATTGGCAATTGAACATGTGGATCTGGATCTCCATTCTTGTTTTAGGTCCCATATTAATCTTTTGATTCATAAATCAAGTGTATACGTCAAGTTTTAACTCTTATCACACGTCAAATGGACCCTTAAACAAATTGGGGCCCCAATAAATGTGGAGGCCTAAAGTAGTCATTTCTTTTGCACGGTTAGATCGGCACTTTGTCGGATATTAAGGAAGGATCGCCTATACATCCAATAAAATCCAAGTACAAAATAAAGAAACTTTAGATGCAATTAATTGTAGTAACAGGAATCTCTATCAACGCGGGTGATATTCAACTCTTCAAGGAGGATACTATATGTGTTCTTTTATATAGGACAACTAAAACACACACATACACAAAGAGGTACATCTAATTAAAGGGGGGAAAAGTTGAAACAAAGAAGAAAAAAACAAAACCAGAAAGAAAGAAGAAAGAAAAATATCAGTTACAATACTTTTTCGAAACTTTAAGTCGCCTTTTTTTTTAATTAATTATTGATCATCCACTTAATAATATTATCAAGAATACATGCTTCTTAGAACCACAAACAGAGAGGACTATCTAATACTACTCCTATCAATGGACTTCTAGTCTAACGGTATTATGATGAAAGGAAGTAGTTGCACCACATTGAGTTACGGGTTCAAACCTGAGCAAGGGAGAGATTTTAGAGATTTATCTGGCTCCCGCTTATCTAGTGAGTGGATGGGTGACGACTGGGCATGCACTTGGATATGTGTCCAATTTAGCTTCAATCAGTCGTTTAGCCTGAAATCGTTAAAGAAAATCTAATACTACTCCTAAACTTATTCTTAAACGTACATTTATATATATATCATTGAACTCGTGCCCACACCTTATGAAAAGGAGCGTCACGACTATGTACACACCCGATAACCATTTGATGTTAGTCTTAGATATTATCAAGAATACTTGCATCGTACTTTTTAAAATACACCTTGAAATCTTGTAATTTTTTTGAGTTGGCATACTAATACTGATGTTTAGACCGATATACTTGTGAGGTTAGTTTTTAGAAAAAACTTTATGTTCATAACATTCATGACGTAAAAGCATTCAAAGTAAGTTTCTTGTACTCTTCCCAGTAATTAACTAAAATTTATTACCTTTTCAAATATATTTCATGTTTTCAAAAAATTCTCAGAGAGCAGGTTTCTGTATTTTTTTCCACAATTTAAAACAATAATAATATTTTTTTATACATATTACTTTTTTTTTCTTCCTTCACCCACAACTATTTGTTAAACAGGTGAACATGAGGAGTCAAGTACCACCCCAAAAATAGGGATGGGGATAGTTATTTCTTCAAATATTAGGGATAAAAATGTGGATGGAGAACTTGATGTGTTTCCCCTATAATTTGGGACAAGTGAAGAAATGTGAAAGCTGATGTTAATGCTTTAAACACATTATACAAGAGATGATTCTTAAACAAAATTTCAATAGGAAACACCTTTTATATTTCTAAATGAATAATTAACCCCTTTTATTAAAAGTTTTTGTATTTGGTGAGTATTTGGTGCCGAGTACTACTACTACTATCGAACTTGTACCAACAGACAATCATTGTACCTGTATCAATACTTAATTTTGTCATATTTTGGTTTCGGTATTGTATTGTATCGGTACTTCTAAAAAACCAACAATTCTAAGATAGGTACTATGTGCAAGAATATGGATGATATTTTTGAAAAATTGTAAACATAACATAATCACCGTGTAGAATAGCTCTCAACTTTTTTTCTACATCATTAATCATCACTATCATCAAATATCGACCTAAATAATAACACACCGGTGATCATCATCCTCACTGATTATCATCAATTAGAAGTTCTTTCTGAATTAACCAACATCTTTTTTATCCCAACATCTTTATCAATCATCATCAACCTAAAAAGCAATAAAGTGATAAAGAAGTAAATTAGTATTGATACTGATACCGACACGATAGATTCGTTACGTTATTCGGTAACCAATTCTCATATTCGGTATTAGTATCTTCAATACTAGAACTGGTACTGTACCGAACTCGTCCCTGCTAGGATTAACTAATTACCTCTTGGTGATTTTAGTGTCATTAAATTCATTCTGGTTCATCGGGATTTACTTAAGATAACAAATGTTTACAAACATTATTACAAATTAGAATATATGAAGTTCACAATTGTCAAAACTATACTCATTGACAATGAGTATGGTTTTGACAACTAGTCACTTGGGGCTTTACTCTTTTGAACCACTTGGTTCAAGTTGCTACAATGTCATTGTATCAACTTTGAACCAAGTGGTTGAAACGAATAAAGCCACAAGTGACCAAGGGGTTTAATGGAAGAATTGAAGTCCAAGAAGCAACACCGTTATCATGGATCATGTGGTCTAGGGGAATTTTTATTTTCCTTTTAATCATATATCAGAAGTTGCTTCTGCTTTTTATGATTAATAAAAAATGGTGTGACCTTTTATCAGTCATTAGTAGTAACTAACTAATCATTAGTGCTACTGTTATTAGTGGAAACATATTGGTGACAACTGAATGACTGATCATCGGTGACAACATATTAGTGTCAACAGAAACTCAGTATGAACTGATTGTAAATAGTAACTAAAAGGAATTTAACTATTAGCGACTAAGGGTGTTGATCGGGTTTTTTGATCAAGTTCAGGTTAATCGGTTCAGGTTATTCGGGTTTTTTGTTATTGGAATCCTATTTGTTTACCGAACCAAATAAGATTCGGGTTATACGGTTTCGCGTTATTCGGTTTCGGGTTATTCGGATTATTCATGTCACTCGTTGGTTTTCATATCAAATAAAATAAGTTTAATAATGTTTAAATATATATTAAGTTTAGATTACAAATATGTATTAGTAATAATAAAAAAAGTTTTATTATTATTCGGGTTAATCAGATTAACCCTATTAAAGTATTTTTTTTACCCAATTATCAAACCAAATACTGCATTCGGGTTCGGGTTCCATCTTAATTGGGTTTGGGTAACTATTCACCATTGATAATTAATAGCTGCCAACTGTCCTCTTTTTTCAAGCATTACAATGTTTCATTGTGTTAGTCCCCCACTTATAAAGGATAACCTTGGCCTGATTTACATACGAAGTTCATATACAAATATTAGTACAGTTTCAATTCCATAATCATGTTTGCCTTCTTTTAAATTTACTTAGTTAAAAGGTTAAAATATCACCAAAATTACTTGATAATCTTAAAGTGATTCGTAGAGTCAAATCATATCCAAGAAATCCTAAAATATATTACCTATAAAGATTAAAGTAATTTAGAACACGATAATTGGCGAATCAGTGACCATGACGACTAACAAATCTGTGAGGGACCCGACTGGCAAGTTTGACAAAGAATTTATCATTACATCAAAATAGTTAAACTGAATAAACAGAGATTAAAAAAAGTAGAAGTAACAAATTATATCATTACATCAAAATGGTTAAATTGCAGATAGTCTCAACTGTTTGTTCAAAGGTGAAGATAGTACATTATTTCTTGCAAGTTCAAACACCAAGTACAAATAAACAGACATGTGAGATACCAGATGATCGCATACGTGTCTGGTTTAGGGTTCTCCACCAAGCTCCACTCGAAGATTGTCGTATGGAAATACTTTAGGCGTCTGATCATCAAAATAAATAAATTAAAAAAATAAATACTATAAAAATGGCATTTAAATTTCTAGTCTACATGTGTCATATCTGGTGCATTAAAATTTATCATGATACCAAAATTATGTAAAATACATTTATCTACTATATTTGGGAATCTATATATCTAATACTCAGTTCCTAATTGCATTCTACTTTTATGACCTTTAAATTAAGAATTAATCTAGCTATAATGTTTAATGCAATGAAAATTTCATGGAAAAAGTTACGAAAAAAGGGATTTGAAATTGGTATAATAAATAAATCTTGTTAATAAGTGTATTCCAATTTCCAGTATCATTAATATAGATTAAAAAATTCGGTACTTGGAGCACATATCATCTCCCACTCAATTAAGTCCAACAGAACTGTGAAAATAAAAATAAAAATAAAAATAAAAATAAAAAATTGTTGAATATTCTATGTTTTTATATATTAAGCATTAAACAAAGACCAAGAGGTACTAAAACAAAACTGGATTGTTTGTTTGGTAATTGTTATATCTACCCATAAACACAAGAATACGAATCTTTGATGTGTAAGGTTCTTTGCAGATCTGAATTATATAATAAAGAGAAAAAATGTCATAACTCACAATCCCCCTATAAAGCATATTATTAGGAGAAATATGATATTTAGCAACCTCAGTGGGCATTATGAAACTCATTATTTATAAAAAAACATGTTAGAATGTTATGCAACTCAAATTACACAGATTGGTTAGATATACAACAGAACCTATTGAAGCTTTATCATGTTAAATTCAGAATCAGTATCAAATCACTAACAAATGGTATCTTAGAAGCTTTGTCATTCAAGGTAGCCATCAATCCAAGAGTTGCAAAAAATCCCAATCCACCACATAACCAACCAAGTGCTTCATACTGAAACAATTAAACAAACACAATTTCAATAAGATCAACCTTAAAAATAGAAATGAAATTGATTTATGAACACCCAAATCTACCTTTCCAACAGTATCAGCTATGCGATCGATACACGGTTCAGGAAATGGAGTCCCATTGTCCCACACTAGCTCATCATTAACAGGAAGCTGCATCAGGCAAATGAAATAATTCAAGATCATCAATCCTAATTCAAACCAGTAAATTAAACCCAACTTAAATCAAATCAGCAAAAATGCTCGCTTCATAGCATAATTGATATGCACCATTATGTACAGATAATAAGCAATTGTCACATAGAATCAGCAATTTCTCGTTTAACTTACTTTATACGTATTAAATGTTTTGAACAATTTCTTAACCATCACTAATTTGTACCTAGGGTTTCTGGTTTCATTCTAACGTCTAGAACGAAGTTTAACAAAATTACAAGCATGAAATTCAAAATAGCATTAAACTGAAGCTGAAACTATAATTTATGAATGTGATCTTAGAGTTTATAAGAACAAAAATTACAACTTACAGGTTTGTCGGGCACGATATGTTTGCCGACCGGTAAACCCATACCGGAACGGAGACGAAGAGAGGATGCGACTGATCGTCCAACGACGCCGTTTCCGCCGATCATCTGAGACGCCACACGGCTCAATCTTCCGGCCATTTTTACCTTCCGATCAGATTCTTCTTCAAGTCGATAGATGAAATGCAACACAAATAGTTGTTTTTAGATCGGCTATCGAGTCTTGTTAGAGTAATCTGTTCATCTGGAAACTGGGGTTGAGGTTTGTTACTGGACCGATCCAGAAAATCCGGCCCATTATACGTTTGGGCCTTTATACAAATCTTTTTACAAAATTCTTGTGGGGGTAAAACAAAGGTAGGTAGGTAGGTAGGTAGGTAGGTAGGTAGGTAGGTAGGAAGGAACAAGACGGTAAATTTGAAAATAAATATATACATAAGAGTGCATCTCGGATAGATGTTATCGGTTCGAACTTGAGAAGAAAAGAGAATTTACATATTTCATCCAGTTCCCGTTTATCTGTAGTGGTACGGTCTCACGAAGATTGAGGAATCGACCTTTGATACATCGCTCGATACCGATGGATAACAAACGATATCCTCTGATGTTAAGAAAAAAGATATGGTCAAGAAGGCAAATTTGACCCAAAATAAATTATATTAAAGCTGATGTCTAGACCTTAATTTTGGTCGGTGAATTTCTGGCTTCGTAAGTGAATTGTGTTGATCTATTCAAGTCTGCTTAATATCTATGTTTTACTCTAAGGGAGGAATTTTTTGTTTATCCATTCAAGTCTACATGGTATCTACATTTTACTCTAAGAAGGTGATTTTCTTACAATCAAAATAAAAAATTATTACAGAATTATCAAGCTATCAAACGAAAACAATGAAATACATATCTGAATTTGATTTTCTTTTTTTTTTAATAGCTTTTGAGCATACGTTGCATATGTAATGTGTTCACGACCGACCCTCATGAAATTTTGTTAACGACCCCCATAAAATTTACCGTGACCGTGGCCTAAAGGAAATAAAATATTTCAAAGTTTAAAAATCAAAATTTTACAAATATAGACCTATTTTATAGTTGAAACTAGTTTACTAATACCCGAATAGCACAAAATTAGTAATAGAGCGCAATATCAGTTTGTTCATTAACAATCTAACCCAGTATGCCAACTCATGATTCCATGAACGTACCCATAAACCATCCAATGCATTAACCCAACCTATGAACTTAGTTCTAAAAATTTTTAAGAGACGCTTTGCCCTTCATGATTTTACAATCGCAAATTAGAAATTCTGAATTTCATACTGTCGAACCGCCGTCCAGGCCTCAAGGGAGATTGCTAATTTGCTGTCAACTACTAAGTGGCGGCGTCCGATCGTCCGACCGATTGCTTCTTTATTCATTTGATGCCGAGTAGGCACGTCCCGACTCTGGCATTCGAACGTATTTTTTTTTAAGTTTTGACTTTTGATAGATTGTTAATTCTTCGCCACTGAATATGATATGTGTCTAATATCATAATATGATCTTAAAGAACATATGAAGAATTTGTATATTTTATTATATGCTTAGATAAGATTCTCATGTGATTTGTTAGAATTTTAAAAGTTTGAAACTTATCGGAATGATAACAAACTGAGTTGATTTGGGTATAATACTCTACATTTAACATTTAGGTAGTATGAATCGATATATCATAAGAAATCTTGAATCAATATTTACCCTTTTTTTTTCAATCTGACGCGACTTGGTTTAAAGTTTAAACTGGCTAAAAAATAATTATTTAGTGATAGACAACCGGCCCTCATGGAAAAAATACCTAGTTCTGCCAGTGCACCCTTGACCATCATCACTCCACACCCACCTCAAAATGCCTATAGTGTCACACATTTCAACACATTCATATTCATGTAGCCAAAAGAACCAACCTCTATAGAATTGTAATATCAATCCAGCAAAAATGCTACCGAAATGTATATTTTCGTGATAAAGAGGAGACCGGAAGAAGAATCACATGCAATAGTATAAGTCGACATCTCTAATTCTTATTCAACAATCAAAACCCAAATTGACAAAATTTAGAAATTTATTTGATCCAACATTCAAAATCCAAATTCGAATCGAAACACTTTAATTTAGAGCTATTTCAATAAACGACATTCAAAACAAAAACAAAAAACGACACATAATCATATGTTTCATCGGTCATTATCGTCGCTGTTCGCCTTCGATTTGCGATAAATTTGTTCATAGTGTTTGGCCATCGCAAGGCCCAATTGGTAAAGCTTGTTAACGTTGGGAACGTTGTAGTTCTGAGCAACGTAGATCCCGAAAGTTGTGCCTAACAAGAACGAGAAGCTGCTTCTGATTATACTCATCTTGGATATTCGTATCGACTATGAAAATTACAAAGCAAATTGAAATGGGTTGGATCTATAACTTGAGATTGGAGATATTTACGTGTATATATATAACGAGTTATTAGATATGTTTAATGATGAATTGAAGGAGGGTTCGTTAAATAACTTCTTTCCCAAGCTCGTTTGAGATAACATTTATATCTGTTGGTCCGTTTCTTATGATGTTTATCGCGATTTCCCAAGTCGTGTGCCTTAAGCTATGATATTCAGATCATGTTCATCGTTTTTATTTAAATCATTTAAATTATGACTTTTTTAATCTGTCTCTTATCATAATTAAAATTTTGAGTTTTTCGTATATATAAAAGAAAGTTTCATTGGGGAACCATAAAAAAAGAGGAAACTAAAAACACTAGTGGGTCGATTTTTTTTTGTGCTAAATTATTTTTTTTTGTACTGGATTTTTTTTGTACTATATTGTCTTTTTTTGTACTGGATTATTTTTTTGTACTGGATTACTTCTTTTTGTACTGGATTAATTTTTTTGTACTGGATTATTTTTTTTTTACTGGATTTTTTTTATATTGGATTATTTTTTTTTGTGCTGGATTATTTTTTGTACTAAAGATGAACGGTTCATAAATGTTCCCTAGTTCACCCTTTTTTGTGGTTCCCTAATAAACCTTACTTTTGTATATAAATATAACAAAACTAGACCGTGTATTACACGTGTTACGTACCACGTAATTATGTACGTGGTCCGTAATTTTGTGGTACGTGATTCTACCATTAGTCTGTATTTTATTTATGCGTTTTGGC
>WOUH02040143.1:0-12313 GCA_009936405.2 Stevia rebaudiana
CAAAAAAAAAAAGAGTGAAAAAAAAATGGTAAAGTGCCCAAAATGTGACCAACTTGGTCATTATGCCTTAGAATGTGAAGCAGGAAAGAAGCGAGCCACGAAAGAAAAAGTTGGTGTTGAAGAATTAATCCCCAAGAATGATACTATTGAATGAAGAAAAAGTCTATCATATCCGAGTGAACATAGAGAGAATACTCTGAATACTTGGTATCAATGGAGCCAGTAACCATATGATCGACTAGGGGCTTAATGGATTTTTTGTTGAGCTCGACGATAGTGTGACTTGTCAAGTACATTTTGGTGATGGTCAAATGTGCAGATAAAAGGTAAAGGAACAATCATGTTAAAATGTAAAAAGGTGAAAAACTGAGATTAATTATTGATACATGATGTGTACTACATCCGACGCAGACGATACATGAACGTACACTTGAAGTTAAGTATTGGGAAAATAACAACTGAAGGAGTGAAGGGTATCAAGTGCACATGATACATGGTGCCGGTCAATAGAACAACATGGGGGAGATCATGGAGTGCATGGTTTATTTAGTTTGCAGTTTCCTTTCAATAAATGTATCAGAAGTCACGTAACTAAGAGATCGAGTTGAGTTTGTTCTTATTTTCTAGTGTAATATGCTTTCAAAGTTTGAGTAAAAGCACCAGAAAATTGCCCCAAAATTCTGTTCTTGTTTCGATAATAATCTCTGATTTTAGCAATATAGATTACATGTCGAAAGCCACATTCAAGCGTTAGTTTTTGCAATAAAACAGTGTTTATATGTTCTATTAGGAACTTAATCAGGATACTAGCTTTCATGGCAAACAACTCTTCAATTCCATGTTCTTGGTATTCAATTCCATGTTTTAGTCTCAATGTCAATATTGTGTAGATACCTCTAATGTGATACATACATGTCCAATATAAAATACATGTTTATTTTATTTAAATTCAAATTGTTTTACGAAGGTTGTTATGCTTCGGCCAGATTGGGTCGATACGCAAAAATATTTATGTCCCAGTACAATACTACAATATTTCATTTGAAAAGATATATTCAATGTTTAAATAAAATACATGAAATAGAAACAATTTTTGCATGTTCAAAATAAAATTTACACGTGCAGAAACTCATGAGGTAATAAGCTTTGAGCTCTAGACTTCAATGAAACATACATCATATCAAATCAATATATATCGTTTGGCGGGAATATTTTGGTTCTTGTGGTGTACTTGAAACGTGAACGCGGGGACATGCAAAGGAATTGACGGTCAAATGTAAAAGACGATGTGGGTCCTACACAGTGGACGGAACGGTGGGATTCCATCATAATTATTAATTATTAATTATTATTATATATAATTATAATGCTGGCAGCTATCAATTCTACGTGTAAATGACCCACCACCACGGACCATGCACCCACCCACATGGACATTTACTAACCTCTTATACGTAGGACACGAATAAAATTCGGTAGGTTTGGATTTAATAATTAAGGAGATGAGTTCGTGTGAATTTCAAATTAATTAAATGTTTGGCTAACCTAGTGGTGTTGGATGTAACTTTACGGGTTTTTCTTTTGAAATTAGTTAAGCCATCACTATATAACTTCTATAACATTTGTGTAATGTTATAGTTTGTGTTCTTATATCAGCCGGCCCTCCGATTGTCCTCTTTTGAACAAGGTCGTTGTTCATTACGGGCAAATTACCAACAGCTCTAACAAAATCCTAAAAAAATAATTATTTTTCAATTAAAGGTTGTGGTTCATCATCGGTAGGTCTAACAATACTAATTCCAAAAATAAATAAAATTATTTTTAAAGAATTTTGGTAGTTGAAGTGAACTACGCCCAATTTCCCTATAGAATTTTACTGATAGATATTCAGTATCTTCAGTATCTTCACTGACATAACGCAAATATTCTACAAACACCTAAACATGCCATGACACAAATCTGAAATGTCCATGTTTAGAAAAGTCATGTGTAACTCGTTTGGAGGTTCCGAGCTTGGCATGTTTGTGAAGCAAGTTGGATTTTAGTAATCTGACCTATGTTTGACCTACTGATCAAATGATCAGTAGTAATCAGGGGCGAAGTTTATCCCGGGCCTATAGTCGCTGGGCGACCGCTGATTTTTTCGCGCGTAGTGTAAATTTCGCGATTTCGACCAAAATTTTTTCTATATATATAGGCCGGCAACCCATGAAACCCCTTAAAATTCTACATATATGATCTTGGCAACCCATGAAATCCTGGGCAAGCTTCACCACTGGTAATAATCAAACTAGCAATTTAAAGAATAAAGATTTCAGTTATTGAGGTGATCCCAATAACAAAATAATTAAATATTTCACTTGATTGCCTTAATCTCAATTTCACACAAAAAATAATTATGAATAAAATACATAAATTATAAGCATAATAAGGTAGAAATAAATTGTAAATCGAATAACTTTTTTCAAATGATTCTTCTACTGGATTACGTTTGGCAACGAGAGTAACAATTGAAATTATTATTGACGGAACTTTTAGTTCGAATTATTATTAGACAATAATATATAATAATTTGAATTATATAAAAAATTCAATTTGCGAATTAAAAAAAAAAAGTTGCTCTTTTATTTGAGCTTAATGATCCTCCTATATTCTCAATTAGCTCTTACTTTTTCTCAAAAAGATTTTCAAACTTTATTTTTTTATCTCTTAGATTTTCTAGTTTTAAGAGTGACAGGAAACTTTTAACACGTCTCTAACTTTTCATGCCTCAACACGAATCACCCCCTCATCTAGTTGGGGAATATGTCTAGTTTGGCATCCGAAAAACCATACGCCACCAACGTCAATGACTATCATTCACATCTCTCTCCCTCTCTCACACACACAGAGATATTTTTATATACACACACACATATATATATATAATATACGGGAAGGATAATATAAAAACTCTGTTCGGTTGAGAAAACCCTGCAAACCCTATTATAGCTGTTGATCTTGAGATTGGATAACTGAGATCATTTCAGAAAATATAACATACGTAAATATATGTAAATGTTACATATGTTACAATTATTTCGCTGAAAAACTTTTTTTATTTAATTTAGGGTATTTTTTAAAAGTACTCGGCGCTTTTTTGTTTTTTTTTTATAAAAAGTGACGAAAATGCATTTAAAAGTGAGCCTTTTAAATAAAAATAAATTTTTTAACTTTGAGTTTTTTGAGCGTTTTTTAGAGTTTTAAGGTTTTCACAACTCGAGAGTTTTTTAGAGTTTTTAGGTTTTTCGACGCGAGGGGGTTTTCGTATTATATTTACACTATATATATATATATATATATTATAAAAATAGTGTATGAAAGTGGACGTATTGTTTGCTAGAGTTTTAAAAAATGAGTGTAAATATGATGTAGCAGTTTACGTGACATTGATTTATGATTTTCTAAATTACCACCGGAGATGCTCTAATGGATGAAAGTTGCAATTTTTATCAAACCAAGACACCAAGTGAACAGAAATGGTAATTTACTTTGGTTTCTATTATGATTTGAATCATAAATATCTTTTGTACATTTAAGATTTTTTTAATTATATATACCAAATAACTTCAAAGCTTTATATATCTATTTCAGTAGGAGTACCTTGCTATGTAATTCCATAATATTATTAACGATTGTACTGGTGTGTTTAACACGGCCACAAATTGCGTATGACCTACAGTAATCATAAGTCATAACCGTGCTTTTAACAAATTACAACGTTGTGCCTAACTCATTACAAGGTGCGTCTAGATACTAGTTTTGATTGTTTATATATATATTGAGTTTTGTAACATAATTGATTACAAAGACGCATTCAATCCGGCCATTACAAAAATCCTCATGAGGGGCTATGATGGTGTCTAGAAGATGCAATCGCACAGGGCCTCGATATTTTTGGAGGCCGAAAATTTGATTTTATTTATATATAATTATATTTATAACAAAAATGCATGTATGATTTACAATTAAAATTATTTAACTTATTAAAGTTTTAATTGAATTACAAATGACAGAGATTCATTAACTCATAAATAGTGCTTACCAAAATTTTGATTTACGAATATTTATTTTATATATAGGGATCCATTTTTAATAGTCGCACATGGAACTTAAAATCACGGATACGACCTGAAGATGCTACTGATCCATTAGAGCTTACGGAGTGGGCACCGAAAATGTCGGGGAAAAGAGGACACGTCACCGGGGCAGGCCGGGAATCCCCCCAACCCTCGGGTTCAGGACGGGTTGGGGCGGGAAACACACATTGGGTCTCATCGAAGAAGAAGAGAAGAAAAAGGGGGGAAATGGGGAAACTAGAAAAGTAGGACGACACCGCGTAAAATGGGGAAAAGTGGTGAAACCGGAGAAAGCTGATGTGGTGCTGACGTGAAAGCGGGAAATAGTGGGGAAGGATGAGACGGCTCCGTGTGGTCTTACACCGATGCTATACACCGATATGATTAGCTGTCATAATATTAGTTCGGTTACACAACTAACTTTCACCATCGTAACCAACGTTATAAAAGTCGGGCCGATCATAAAAGCTGATCCAACCATTGTTTCAACTGTTCAAATTTCCAGTTCGACATCAAACCATTTTTAAGATTGAACTAGACCGGATTGGATTCTAGTTCTGGTCCCATTTTTGAACATCGATCATAACATTAACGTGGAGCGTAATTAGTAGTGTATAACCCATATACAATGAGGATTCAGCATGACAGATATTACTGCAAAATAATGATTGTTATTGAACTGAAATTCTACCGAATATTTCATGCACTGATGCACATACATGTTTCGTATCTCTAGTTTTTTGTAAGTTTCATATAATTTTTTTTAAAATAACCTATATATTTTACATATAACGCGATATTATCCAATACATTTAATTAGATAGCTTACCAAAACGATTCTAATAATGCAAGAAACCAATAGATACATGTATGAGTATATCAATATGACTAGACGTATTTAAGACAATGATAAGGAGTGGACGCCTGGACGGAACCAAAGATGAGCCATAAATAAGCTACAACGTATAATTTTGATAATGGATTTATATATTTGCACGTATATTCTTCTTGATTGATTAACCAAGTAATATTATTAACCAAGTCATGAAGGTAGAATCTCTATTGTATTAAGATGTTTCAGCTTAAAAATAATCACCACCATAAGGTGTTTTCACAAAATCCATCTTCTTCTAGTGGTGTCTATCAATTGACAGAATTCAATTGGTATAAGAGCATCGAGTAAAAAGGACTCGACTATCAACTATTAGAAGAACACAAGAATAGTAACATGGCATGAACTATGGCATGAGCTATTGCACCGATTAATGAATCAAGTGGTGTCATGTTTTCATTTCCAGTTTTGACTACTTTAAATTACTCAATCTAAGCGGTTAAAGATCAAATCTATTATAAAGGACCACATGTTGTGGGGGGTTATAGAGCCAGCACCCAATGCTCATACTGATGCAAAGAAACATAAGATGGTGCAAACATATTATGTTTCAAGCGACACTAGAAGAGATTGTTTTGCTAGTTTTCATACATGAAGATGCAAAAGGAGTTGGATGCCTTAAGATATGGTATTAATTGGGGGTTTATTAGGTAAAGAAGGCTGGTCTTTGAACGATGAGGATGGAGTTTGAAGGCCTTCATATGAAAGATGCAGACTAGGTTGATGAGTTTACCAGACAACTAACTGAGCGAGTTAGTATTTAATGTAAGGAGCCTCGGTTCAACAATTGATAGAGAAAACATTATTAACCAAGTTGCTCGATTCTATGTAGTATAAGTTTTTTCATATTTTGGTGTCAACCAAGCAATCCTCCAAGCTAAACATTGTGTCGTATAATGAGGTGATTCGAAGGTTAAAGGCTTACAATAAGAGAATTCATGGCAAGGAAAAGCTAAGAGAAGATCATGAAAACCATGTGACCAACATTGCAACTGATGGACTAGTGGTGCAAGTTCTAATGATTGATGGTCTGTTCGGGGACGAGGTTGTAGTAATGGTACTACTAGGGGGACCAAAAAATCACACTCAAGGGAGGCGTGCCAAAACAAGGATAAGTCACATGTAATATGTTTTTGATGTGAAGAATACAAACACTACACTATATGAATGCGTGTTCTAGCAGGAAAGCAAAGGTATTGTTAACTCAAAGTGTTGATGATGAGTTGGTTTTGTTCTTAACCATGTTTGAAGAGGAAGGATTTTTGGCGGACAATTAGTAATGCGAGGAGCTTTGCAGATAATAGAAAAGGTGAAAAATTTAGTGAAACAAATTTTGACAGTTCGTGAGAAAACATGATGCCGAATGGTATCGATAAGGATAAAGACAAGACTTGAAATGATGACTCGGGTAGAAATAAAAATTCGGTGTCAAGTGGATTAATATCCAAAATAGGGTAAAATTGTTAGGTAACTTGGATTGGAAGAGAAAAAAAAATTATTTAAATGTGTTTCAATTTTATAAGTGTTTGTTTTTATTTCTATAATTGAGTATTATTTTACTTACTTTAAATTGGTTTTATTATATATAGAGAGTAGTATTTTGTATATTCTAATAATTAGGTATTTCAATAAAATCAGTAATCATCTATTCCTGCTTATCAATTGACTTTGAGAGGCTTCAAACCATAACTATATAAAAACCAATAAAGTTTGAGATGAAAAATAGGCATAAACCTTTCCTGCTTCATATGTAATTTTATTTTATTTTTCATGAAAAGTAAATTTTCATGTCATCAATTTTATCCAACCTTTTATTTTTAAGGATTTAAGCCCTTATCATTTTTGTATGAGTCAAATAACATACCATTAAACCATTAGAACAATCATTCTTCCTTCATTTTTTTAAACGGCAGCGGTTCTTGCTTCAATTAACTGTCGAAAAATGAGATTTTCAAGAACCACTTCTTATCAATAAATTGTTTTCTTTTATTGAAAAGATCAAAATAAAAACGGTTCATATTCCATTCATATGAACAAATAATCTTAATTAGTCACGCCTCTCACCTTTAAATCTCTCCCGAAGATTCCGGACTCGGGTACTCGTTCAGGTCCGGGTTCATGCAAACCTGACCAGAGCATGATTCCGTTGACTGCCGGTGATGGTTAGACTCCTCGTTCTGGATTTGCAGGGCGTCGACTTTAGTTCCTACTCCAATGGCTTTCTTTCTAATGGATGCAGCTGATAAATCTTGTAAGTAACCATCTTCTCCGATGGCATCCGGGAAGTTGAGCTGCGCGGTGGGGCCACGGAGGTAGAACACGGCGGTGTCGTAGGCACGGGCGGCGGCGATGGGGGAGGAGTAAGAACCGAGCCAGATACGCGAACGTTTGTTGGGTTCCCGGATTTCAGCCACCCACTTGCCCCACTTTCTCATCCTTATGCCTTTGAAGGGTTTCTCGATGTTGATCTTCTTTCTCTTGTCTCCGGTGGCAGTGGACGTCGGTGAACATCCGCCGTCGGTTTCCATGTGTGGCGGTTGTGAACGACGGCGTTGACCCGTTGACTGAAGCAAAACTAGAGAGGATAGTAGTTGTAAACGTGTAATATGAATCTACGAAGTCTCTTGATAGTTTATATATAAAAAGAGACGTACATATATTGATAAATCCAAAACACACGTATATTGATGAGTATCTTGAGATTTATAGATTTATTGTGAAACGGGGTTAAAGGTTTAAATGAAGACACTTTGACTTTAATAAAAGTTGGATGGATGCATGCAGCCGTAAATGTTTGGGATATGATGTGCTAAAATAATAAAAAAGAATTAAGGGTCAGGTCATGGTTAGGATGATGGGTTGGGTAATGAGTCGGGTTGGGTTATGGTTCTAGTCATGAATCGGGTTACGGATTGAGTCATGAGTTGGTCCATGGGTTAAGTAATGGGTCGGTCATGATGGGTCGGATACTGGGTCGAGTCATAGGTTGGATCATTGATCGGATCATTCTTTCAAAAAAGGAATGAAAAAAAAAAACACTCATCTCCCAATGAAAATCATTAAAAGAGAAGGAACCACATACCTTATGTAATGGTACGTTCCATTACTAAGTGAAACCAAACATAGTTTATTCCATTTAAACGTAATGACTCATTTCATTCAGTCTTCATTCATTTATACCAAACGCTACTTAAATGTTTGGGTAATGAAAAGTTATGGTAAAATACATTTCGGCAATCGGCGTGTAGCAACTAATTTATAGGAAAATTTGTAAGAGATATATTTAATTAAAAAATCCAACAAAAGCTTTCTATAGCTCAATAGTATAGTGTCGATGAAATTTTGAGCTTAGGATTGAGAGGTCATTGCCTCACGGGTTCCATTTTGATCCATAGGGGACGTTCGTGGGCTATTTTTCCTCCTTGCGCAGGCATCGGGCTTAATATTGTAGCGTTAAATTATTGATGAACGGTTGCAATTTCATCCCTGGGATGCCACTTCGGTGTCGTTAAAAAAATATATATACAGATGCCAAAGGGATTATAATAGTTTAACGTTACCACCCCAACAATGAGAGGTCGAGGGTTCGAATTTGGGCTGGTGTAGAATTGTTGAGGACAAGTCAGGTGGTTCACCTACATTGGCTTGAGAAATTTCTTGGAAATCAGAGCATCATTAAAACCTAAAAACACATGTGTTATTCTAAAAAAACTACATTTATTACATCTTTAAATGGATAGCCAAGATTGACTAACACGTGTGTTATGATCATAAAATTAAGGGTCCGGATTGAGTTTTTTGTTGATTCTTTAATATCATGTTCACGAAATACACACTTTAAATATATATGGGGAAGACTCATCTCGTGTTCCTTAAACATTTTTCATCATTTCAGATGTGAGAATTTTTTAAAACTGGTTGGACCATACAATCACAATTTTTTGTATCTTTAATACGAGTATAATGTAAATATACTAAAAAAATAGCATCTTAAGTTGTTCGATATGATGATAATTCACATATTTTAGTTTTTTTGAACTCATATTCGTGTTTCATAGAAGAAATTAATAAGGTTTTTTTTTGTTTATTTATGTGTACTACATATATGTAGTATGACATACTGCACATCTGGAATATAATATGATGTAAATTCTAATATTGTGGTTTTTCACGTCACTTTACGCTTTTCTTAAATCGATTTCATCTAGTTTTGTTTTTGTTGTTTCATGTATTCATGTACGCTGGATATATGCCATATCAAACAACTTACGATACATTAATTTTCTTTTTAACATAACAATATTAAACTTAAATTAAAGATTGAGAGAGTTATATACGTTTAAAGATGACTTTTTAGTTCTAGCACGAAAATGATCCCATGCATACATGCATATAGATATATATAATTTACCGACTTTCAAACTTTCAGTCGCATTAACTTAAGATAAGGGATAACCTTCTGGTAAAGTGGTGCATTCTTTGACTAAGTAGTTGTGTGTTCAAATCAATTAGTGCAAATGTAGTAACTTAGTAGTTAAAAAATAACAGTTTAAGTGTTTGACATTAATCGATCGATTCAATTAACATAGATGTCAAGTTAACGGTTTCTTATAAAATGCACGCATTGAACGAATTTAATCAAACTATTTCAAAGTATGCAGAATTCATCGAGGGGCGGTGAGTTCGGTTAGGTACGACGCTCGCCAACATCTAAGTCTTTTTGCCACTAGGGAGTAAGAGCGAATTGTGCTCGTAACACGTGGGTTGTCGGCTTTCGTTAGACTAGTCTTGGCTATGAATAGTCATGTTATTGAGCCTAATTTCCCCATTAAAAACATTGATTCAAAGGTTATTAATTAATATATCAATGAGTGGTAAAGAAAATCGGGTAAAGTAAGAAAATTGGTATTTTTTTAATTCTCACCAAGTAGTTTCTTAATCTTTTTAAGTTTAATTAACATTAAAGAAGTTATTATTTAAATATATATACGCGTTGGAGGTGAAGGATCTAGAGAGAGAGAGGATGATAATGGTGCATATGACGATGATGAAGGGGAGTGGGTTGACTGGGTTTGAGCAAAATACTTGTTAAGTCCTTTCAACTCTTTTAAAATCTCAATTTTTGACAAGAGAGATGGGCCGATGTAAAAGACAAAAAAAAAAAAAAAGATATCGTGTAAGGTACGCATGCGATGGGGGACCCCCGGGAGGGGGGAGGGGGTGTGTTAACAGGAGATATGGATGGTTTTAGACGAAGTGATGAAATATACAACTCTTTACAAATCAAGGATCAAAGTGATAAAAGAATTAATATAAGTAACAAAATACAATAATTAACATATAAGAAACAAAATACAAAAATTAACATATAACACTGAACCAAAATGAAAATTTACTTCTTTTTAAATTAGAGTTAACATTTATGCTATAGTCTTAAATAAAAACAATGGTGGTTTGAAAATTCTTGGCTCGGTGACGGCGGAACAATCCAGTTAAAATTGTAAAATAATTAATTAATTATTTGCGGCCGTTTAAAAAAAAAGTAAAATTACATACATAAAAAATTGGCGGCTTTGACAGCTGTTACATACATAAAAAATTGGCTGCATGATTTGGAATTCGGTGGTGAGTTACTTTCGGGGTAGTAGATTAAAATGAGAAATGCGATGTGTTTTCTATTTATATTGTAGTTTTTATTCATTAAAATGTATACCGACATTCCTTCCATTTTTGAGTTTTTCTATTACAGGAATTTCAATTTTTTTCTAGCTCGACAAGGTGGATGAAGAAGGGAGGGGAGCTAATTTATAGAGTTATAAATAATTAAATTCATTATATAAAGGCTCATTTATATTTTGACTAATTTAAGCTCTTAATCCTATAAGTCATTTAACTTATTAACCTTTAGGTCCAAATTAACAAAACAATTAAATAAAATCAACCTTAAATCTTAGACCTGAGGCATCCAACCAACTTTTTATGATTTCTCTTTTTTCGACTTCTAGACATCCCCAGCCTAGGGCTCATTTATCAAGGATCAAACATTCTATTGGTCGAGAAGTCTTCTTTCCAGAAAACCTTAATAACTCAATCACTGATTGAAAATGTTTTTAAGCCGAATTTTGAAGGTGTCTGACAAACCCAACACGGTTGATTTTTATATGTATACAGGAGTTCAATTAACGTTGATTTATAAATTTTTATATATATAGACTCATGTTTATACTCGCACATGCATGACACCAAAAATCTTAATGACGAGCCAGCTAGAAATAATTAATTGGTTTCTCACTCCATCTACATGCATAGAACATATAAAAAACGACTTATATCATTTAATGTTTTTATGGTAGCATGTGATACTAGTACTAAACAAATGAATCGGTCCGTGCATACTATCAAATTCAACATTTCTATCACCATGTACTTTATATGTAAGCACAAGATTTTAAAATGCGTACATAATTATCATAATCAACAGAATATTCTCAGTCAAGATTATTGCTACTACATACAAATACAAAAATTAATCTACTCATGAGATGTTTTTATACATCGGTCAATACTAACCGGTAGAAACACAACAGGGTAACATACTGGTGCTAGAACGGAACACGAACGAGAACCGTGGACAGAGACATGACTAGAACGAAAACTTGTTGCGGCTAATCTGGTTGGCGCATGCTACCGATGGCTTGGCTGAGATGGGCGGTCGATCAGTAGGGGTGGTGCTGACTGAGAGACGGCGGTGGATCAAAGAGGTTAGCCGGTGGTGGTGTGCGCCGAATGGGAGAAGAGGAGGTAGCCCTCTAGCCGACAATTTTAAGGTTTCGGGATTTGGAGATGGTGATCTCCTAATCTCAAGTTAATAGATACCGATCACCAACTGAAAACGAGCTGGGTATTAATCGATCCATAATCAGATAAAAAACTCAATAACCAATTTAATCAAATAAATAAGTTATAACACTTACAAATTATCTCGTTCGCGTTTTATTGTGTGTTACCTACGTTGTAACTCTCACGAGTCCAACCTTTAGCTAGTTACCTATGTGAGGTTTATAACCAAATGGGCTCTCTCACGCATCATACTAGTCTTTTGAGTTGTGTTTTCTTGTTTGGATTGTAACAATGCTATTAGAGCTAACTCGGAGTAGTGTTCCACGGAGTGGTGGTGTGACACCCCGCTCCCCGGCCCCCGGTCTCCGACCGGTCCGTGAGCGGGCCATGTCACTGAAACCGCTCTGGATAGCAGGATCGAGTCAACCGGTTTAATATGCAACACATATCATATCAACACAAC
>WOUH02040190.1:0-12310 GCA_009936405.2 Stevia rebaudiana
GGAATTCAGGCAGTTCATATATTTATATGTTTGAGCAAATTTACAAAATATGCAAAACACAAATACAATTACAAAAATTAGTATTGGCAAGTATCATTCTTTTTCCTAGATCTAACAGGGTTCCGATAGGCAATGAATTGATACACCAATGAACGTCGAAAGAGAGCGTGGATTATCGGGCTCTCAAAAAGGGGTGTTTTGAGTTTCTAAATCACCACTCTTGTCCAATTAAGGAGTTTTAGTGGACCTATGAGTATGGTTTGATGAGATGGTAGGTGGTTATAGTTGGAACACTAGACTTGGAAAAGGGGAGCTTGGGTATAGCTCCCACAACTATGTTTTTCCTCACTTCATAACAATGATCGCAAGTCAATCACATAAGTAATGGAACGATTAATCGTCTAGTTGTGTTGGGAAGGAAAGGCACCTTGCCATAAGAGCTGGTGTCCTTGTTTGTGTTGGATCAAAATTGAGTATGATAGTGTTTTATAAATGTGGAAAAGATAATGGAATTGTATGTAGTTATAAACAGGGTGTGTCACTTTGTTAAGTCATGAATGTAGAGATGTAGTGTATCATGTGATTGAGTACAGTTTAGCACCAAGTGGTCGTCCATCGTACATGTTAGCCCGATTGGCGTGAACGTTTTATGCTGCGAGAATGTGGAAGTGATAGTCGGCTCAAGAAGCTTGTGGTTAAACAGGCTTGGCCTGGCACATCACTACCGGTTATAAAGTTGATGGAGATTTTGCTCTAGTTATGATTGATGTATAACGCATTTGTTAGTGATGTGGTATGAAAGCTTAAATTTCCTTGAGCTAAAATCACACTAGTGCGCTTTGTTATAAGTTCTCGGTGATGATCAAGTTGGGACTCTGATCATTATGAAATAGTGTTTTATGTATTTATTTGAGTAGGGCTTAAAACTGAATTCGTCCTATTCATAAAGCCACAGTTGTACTAATCATCACGAGGGCATAACTCTGAACGCGTAGTCTTCATGCCTAGTATGAAAAGGGGTTTATGGATGACTTATTGTGTTTATTTACACCAAGTAAATCAAGGGGTCGTTTGATGCTAAGCATCAAACTAACATAGTGGTTTTTAGATAGTTCGTGGAGGTTGTAAGTGAGTCTGAATGAGTTTGAGATTTATCTCGAGTTACTAAAAGAAACGTTGAAGGGTTCACGGTGCAATATCTGGTTCCTTGAGATGCAAAAAGGATCATGATGAAAAAGTTCAAATCACTTATCCCCTACTTTAAGTGAACAGTTAGGAGTTTTGGGTTTTCTATGCAAATCAGTTTCTCATAATTTTCGATTGAAGTATATTATCATGTATTCATAATTTTACAATATTTGAATGTATACTTAAATTAGATATTATGAAAATAAACATGTTATGGTAATTATTATAATGATTAGAAATTGTTTGTATTACGAGGTGATTGAATTTTGAGAATTTTGAAAGCATCATTGATTTCATTAGGATAATAGAGTTTCAAATTTCATGTATGTTGATTTGATATTGCATATTTAGAGATCATAACGTAGAGACTATGTGGATTTGAAAGCGTTGTTTAGTATGTAAAGTTTCATATTTGAATTAAGAAGAAGAGTATAAAGTGTTGGTTTTGATGTTTGAGTAAGGATGTAATTCATAATGTTGAGTTTGCCTGGTAACGTATTTGACAATCTTACATATGTTGTTTGAATAATTGTGTAGACTGAAACTTTGAATCGTGTTAATGATTAAGTATGCAATCTTAAATTTTAAACAATTGAATTATTGTTTGCATGTAAATATGTTTAACATTTGATTATTTGATTCTCTTTGTTTGTGCTTATCATTCAGTACAATAGGATTTAGTGTGGCCCTTATGTAATGCAAATTCGCGCTACATGTGCACCCGCAACGTGCGTTTTTTTACATAATTACCTTAGCTCTTCGCTATTATCAATGTGCATAAGCTCTTCCCACACCCCAACCGACACCAGAATACATCAGGGCGGGCGATGACTGTTCAAAAGCTCTTGATTTACTATTAAGGTTTCATATATTAATCAACAATTTTAAATAGTCATTACAAAACACATAATCAAACAACTTGCTCACATAACAATGTTCCTAATAAACCATATTAAATTTAACTAGTCCTTGATCCTACGTGATGATTCGAGAGCTTGTAAATGTTAACCTGCACCTAAAAGATTGAAAAATTAAGTGTCAACTACAATAAAGTATTTGGTGAGTCATATAGGTTTTGACTCACTTTAGATAAATAGTTGATAGTATAATAATAGTTAACAATTTGTTTTGAGCATGTGCAATAAGGCTAATTGTGGAAACTAAACATGTAACCTTCACCGATCAAACCTTGTTAACCTAGTTAGGCGTAGCTCCTCTACCCTCTAGTATTTTAGTTTCGTGTGATCACCTGTTGGGTGGGTTGGTCAATCACAATAGTACTATCATCACACAAACTGGCTTGCAACAAGTTAATGATCAATGCATGTAGTTATAGTTATCAAGTAGTTTGTGACAAATAGCTCGAATAGTTAACATAGCTCAATAATTCAAATTGTTCAAATAGTTTATAGATAAATAGTTTAGGTAACAATGTTTCACCCCAAAATAGTTAAAATAGTATAATAGGGCTATGTAAACTCATCACGTTTTAGAGTAAGTAGATGGATTTGAAATTCGTACAGTAGAAATAAGCCTAAACAATCCATATAATAACAAGGATTTATTTAGTGAAATGGATTTTCTAAATTCATGAGATTATATATATATTTTATGTTCAATTTGATTTGGCGTTATATATATTTTGGGATTGGTCACGTATTGTACCTTCTTAATATGTGTTTTATATAAGTTACAAATCTAATTTGTGTCATATGTTTGTAATGTGTCTTTGATATCTTATAAAATATTTATAAGTTATTTTTAAGAAATCTCATCGTTATAACGACGTATTTTTATAATATCTGACTTTTATTATAAAATTGCTTCGTAATATTTTTTCGAAAGTAGAGATTCTATTTATTTAATATTACCATACTTATGTGAATTATCAAATCTTAAGTTTATCAAAACAACCTTTAACTTTCAAAAATAACATTTTTGACCCAAACTATAGTTTTATACCATATTTGCTATTTTACTAAAGTAAGGGACTATTTGTGTGATTTCATGATACCATAAGTACCGATATGTAGTTGCATATGTGTATTCATTGTATTTCAGTAACTAACCTATTAGTTTCAAAAGTTGTCATTTTTTTACCCAATACAAGTTTTATATTACTTTTTTGTAATTTAAATAAAGTTCAAAGGGTATTTATGTAACTTCATTATACTAAAAGTAACTTCTTGTATTTATTTGACACATTTTACTTATACTTCGATTCAGTCCCCAAGTTTCGTAAAATGGCAGTTTTTGGCACCTTCAAGTTCGAAATCAAATTTTCCATTTTTGACAATTTTAGTTTTCCAGAATTTAGACTCATTTTAAACATAGTAAAGGTTTTTTAAAAATTTAAAAAATCTCCAGTCTACTATTTTAGCATGCTTTGAACAACTTTCACGTTTTACACTTTTCATGATTCGAATTCTAAATGGGTGACAAACAGTGATTAATTTCGAAGATACAAAACATATAACTTAACTTGTTTGGATCATTGTGAACTCATACCGTCGAGTTAGGACGAGTTTTTGTAGTCATTGAAAATATACGATCATAAACTTAATTATGGGCTTATCTTTTGCATCATTTAGACTTGTCTCGACCAAGTTATGGTCGAGACAAGTAAGAAGTCACAAGCTGTTAAAAGGTAGTTTTCATGTTTATGTATTTTGAGTAGATTTTTGCATAGTTCATGATTATAGAACCTTGTTTTCTTGTGTTTAGCATGTAGATATATTATATTTAGAGATTAAGAGTTTAACAAAGGTGTCCTTACGTAAAACAAGTAGGGAGAAGGCGAGAATCTTCATGAAAACCCCAAACTGCGATCTTGAAGCTTGTTTCTTGGTTCTTTACGTTCACCGGAGCTGAAACCAAGTCTTGATCTTGCAAGGGGTGGTGGATTTCGAATGATACAGCAGAGATGTTAGAGATATGTGAGAGAGGTGAAGTGTGGGGGGAACACTAAGCATGCTATTTATGCTACTTGCTTGTGGTAGTAAGTCAAACAAGGTGATAGAGAGTTGTTGGCACCATGCTTCCTTTTATGGGTTTGATTTGATTTGATTTTTGATGTGAAGCATGCTAGAGTATGGAGGAAGGTGACGGTTTCAAGTGGGTGGGGAGACATTAAAGAGGATAATAGGTAGAGAGGGAAAGGTGGTGGCTTGATTTAGTGGTTAAAGGAATTAATCTTCATCTAGATACATGTATACGTATGCATATGTATATATGCCTTTTATTATTGATTTCAAGTGTAAACATATATGTGTAATTATATGTTGTTCATACTAATAGTTGTTGGTTTGTGATGGTTATAATTTCGTATTACGGGGTAGGAGTTATTCGGGTTTATTTATTATTTGGATATGAAATTATTATACAAGTTAAGACGTAAATTAATTCAGATAATAGTTTACCTGAAATTTGTGGATATTACAAGACATGGTGTCCAAAATCTAGATCATGATGAAGAATTTTGGGTTAAGTTCATTTTTTGTCATCATTTACAGATTTACGACTCGAGCTGTTGTTCTTAAGATTTGATTATGTTATGGTGAGGAAGATGATGATGGATGTGAATGACCTTCTTATAAGGTGATGAATGTTAACGGTGATGACAGATAATGTTATATGATGTTAAAGATGTTTCATGAAGCTAATTATGATGTTAGATGATAATGAAGATGTTACGATGATGACGATCGGTGTTGTTGGGGACTATGTTGTTATGATGATGGATGTTGATGTTGAATGATCATATGCAGGCGATTTTAGGTAGAATGGGTGTCAGGTCAAGCCCGTCAACAATAATTCTGATGTGTTGCAAAACACACGTATTTTCCCTTGTATTTTATACTAGTTTCTATGTAATTTATATTAGTTTCTATTAGTTTTTGTAATATTTAGTTCTAGGTTGAAATGTAGGTGTTCGGGAGCTAAAGGAGCTAAAAAGAACGAAGAACGAACACTCGACGAGGCACGAAACGACAAAACAAGTAAAATCTGGAATCTGCACCCTTGGGCAGTACGCGAGAGTCCAAGGGGAGCCTTTGCGCGGTACGCCCAGTCTCAGCAAGTGAAATCGCCCGCCCCAACTATTTTGTCTGAGGCGGTACGCGCGGAAATTGATGCAGAGGTGAGTGTAACTCACCCTCCTCTTTTTAATGTTCTCAATATGTTTTGGGGCTGCATACGAGCAAAGGTTTTACAAAGCAAAAGATTATTTTTAAAATATGTTATGAAGAGTTTTCAAGCAAAGTCTTTTATAAGTATAAGTATTTTAATGGGATTTTCGCAAAAGGTTTTTAATGTGATGTTATCTTCATGGTATGTTCTACTAATGACTTTATGTTATGAGATGGTGTAATAAGGGATTTGCGATTTATGATATGATTTTAGTATTTTATGAGATGAGAATTATGGTATTTATATGATAAAGATTATGTGATTTATGATATGATTTCCTTCGAGTTTTGATTTGATGGTAAACAAAGGATGAACCTGGTAATTTCGGCCCCCACTAAAAGGAGTGGGGTGATAGCGCTAGGGTTTGGTTAATGGCAAAATGAATAATGGACCTGGTAGTTTCGGTCCCACTAAAAGGAGTGGGGTGACAACGCTAGGGTAAGGGCGAATCATTAGGGCTGTAAGTTTAGGCCTCATGGTGTATATGCATCTAGTTGGTACCAAGTAGATTTTGGACGCCTTGGCTGAGGAGTTGGATCGGGTCCTTGTGAGGCCCGGTGCACTATAGGTCACGTATACATTAACAGACCCGGGCGCTGGAGATTTCATTTTCTACAGTTCCAATGTATATATGATGTTTTATGTTATTATGGTTTGAGTCTCAAAGGGTGTCAATGATATAAAAAGAAATGAAAGGAATACATATGTTAATGTTTTATATTATTATGGTTTGGGCCTAAAAGGGTGCCACTGATTTAAAAAGAAATGAAAGGAATACGTATGTTAATGTTTTATGTTATTATGGTTTGGGCCCAAAAGGGTGCCTCTGATTTGAAAAGAATTGAAAGTACGTATACTTATGTAATGTTTGAAATGAAAGTATGAATACTTATGTTAATGTTTTGAAATTAAAGTTTGAATACTTATGTTAATGTTTGAATGAAAGTACGAATACGTATTTTTATGGTTTTATGATTTTATGGTTTGGGCCAAAGGGCGTCCGGTTTAATTAAAATGTTATACGGTATAAGTCAAATGATAGTATTGATATTATAAGCTATGTTTTCAATATGTTTTGTGGCTGCATACGAGCAAATGTTTTACAAAGCAAAAGATTATTTTTAAAATATGTTATGAAGAGTTTTCAAGCAAAATCTTTTATAAGTATAAGTATTTTAATGTGATTTTCGTAAAAGGTTTTTAATGTGATGTTATTTTCATGGTATGTTCTACTAATGACTTTATGTTATGAGATGGTGTAATAAGGGATATGCGATTTATGATATGATTTTAATATTTTATAAGATGATAGGAACAATTTGACCAAGTGTTGACTTTTGGTCAACAATTGACTTTCTATTTTAGGAAACCCTTAGACTAAGGTAGTTCCTTTAATATACTTATAAACCAAACTAAACAAACATTATTGAGTCACCAACGTGTCGTCAGGTCAAACTTAACTAAAGGGTAAAAATGTAATTTTTACAAAACAAAACAAAACAAAACAATCAGATTGGAATGGTATGACAAGTTGAGTCTTAGGACCAATATGAAATACAACTGATACAAATATCTAC
Organism: Stevia rebaudiana; assembly: GCA_009936405.2. NCBI lineage: Eukaryota > Viridiplantae > Streptophyta > Magnoliopsida > Asterales > Asteraceae > Stevia > Stevia rebaudiana. Next base: position 6,954 of record WOUH02040190.1, read on the forward strand.
GTTTAGGTATTCATAAGCAGAAACTGTTAAAGAGTAAGTTGCAACGCGTAGCTGTCGAGGTGAGTCTCACGGCCCCTCATTTTAAACTCTTCCTTTTTGGGGGAGAAACATACTCATACTTAAATTGATTTTAGGACATATATAGATTGCTATAGTCTTGTGTTAACTAGGGTGCTTAAACTATATTTCATTTATAAAGTCCTCTGAACTTCTGATAACCGTTAATTTGGGACTCCCAAGTGGGGTAAATGGGGATAGTACTATTGGGTTCGACAAACCCCACTCGGGCGACTAGCGGTCGTACTGGGTGCTTGTTGACCTAACTATTTTATTGTTGTTGGTGTTTCGTGAAACGGACACTGACTGGAGGCACTGCATTAGCGTTCAGCTTCGGTTATTCACACCCTTTTGTTTCTACGAACTTTAACTAGCTATCAATATGATTATATGCTTTATATATGCGTTCCTACTAAACTTTTGAAACTGGTACAAACCTGTGAACTAACCAACCCTTTTGGTTGACACTTTTAAGTGTGTTTCTCAGTAAGGTACACGCTTTAGAGTAGGATGCTAAGCAAGAGTCGCATGCATCAACTTTTGAAAACATTATCTTAAACATTTACTTCCGTTGCATAAACATTTACTTTTCTCTTGAGTTGTGATGTGATAGTCTTAAACATATGCTTATGGTTTTACTTTAACGCTTCCGCAAATTATTTTGAAAACGTTTTGAGAACTAATAAACGCTTCCGCACTATTTTAAACTATTTATGCTTCCGCACTTTTCAAACGCACTCTGTCAAACATTTTGAATGTTGTCATGATTGAATACGTGTATGTTTTACAAAATGATATAGAGTCATTCAATATGACCATTGACTGTGATCCTGCCAAGCTCGATCATACACCGGGTTCTCGATCCACCTGAGGTGGTTGCGGGGACGGGAATCTGGGGGTGTGACAAAGTACATTACTTCAAACACATATCTAGACACTGTTAGTGTTATTGATACTGTTTTGAAACAATGTGCTTTAAGTAAAGATGACCGGTTGGCAAATACGGCAATGTCAATGACATTAAAATTCAACAAGTATTAAGGTGATATAAAGAAATTCAACTTTATGGTGTTTATTGCTTCTCTTTTTGACCCTAGGACAAAATTGGCATACCTTAAAGTCAATCTTCGTGGTGTGCATGGAGATGGAAATGGGAACATGGTGTGTCAATTATGTGAAAATGCATTGTTAGAAATATTTAATGATTATAAAAGAATTCACTCAGACACAAATGCAAACAAGGCTTCATCATCATCATCATCTAAGACTGTGAATGAGGATGGTTCCAGCGGTAAAAGTTTTAGTTTGTTTGGCAGTGTGGATGATACAATTTAGAGCACTTAGAGAGAGAAAGATGGCTGAGGTCAAAAGGCAAAAGGCGGAGTTAGGTGTGACTGAATATTTAAAGAAGGAGTTGGATATGAATTTTAAAGAAGAAATTGAAGGAGATGATGTTTGGTTTGACAGTCAAGATTTCAGTGTTTTGGGTTGGTGGAGAAAGAGAAGTCCAGCATTTCCTACACTGTCACTTCTTGCACGTGATATTTTAGCCATTCAAATTTCAACAATGGCTTCTGAATCTACAATTAGAACCGGAGGTAGAGTGTTAGACACATTTAGAAGTTCTTTAACTACTCAAGCGGTTGAAGCTTTAATTTGTTGTCAAGATTGGATTCGTCCAAAGGTTGATGAGTCAAGTGTGGAAGAAAACATTTAAGACCTTGAGAAACTTGAAGAAGGTCACCCATTCATGTTTCCTATATTTTTTTTATCAAAATTTTTTAAAACTATTTTTGCATGTTTAACTCCTAATCGTATATTTATTTGTTGTTTGTTGTAGAGATGAGAAAGATGCCAATTGATTGAAGACAAGTTGGAAAGACCTAGTTTCTTGATTTATGGTGGCAATTACGAAGATTCGGGAATGTTTCTACTTAAGACTTATGCTTGAACTTTGTATAACTTTTACTTAAAACTTTGAACTTATGTTTGTGTTTCGATTTTAGACATTTGATTTGCTTGAACTTTAAAGGTTGTGTTTGGTACTTTGGTTTGTGGTTTTTTTAAGTCCTTTTTAGGATTTTTTTGTTTCGCAATTTCAGTGTTATTTTGCTCTTTTAGAATGTTTTTGGCTGTTTTAGTCTTTTAGGCTGTTCGGAACACTAACAAGTTACAAAATTTGAAACCAGCTACTTGGTTGAATTCGGTTTAAACCGAAAACCAAACCAAAAATAATTCGGTTGGATTCGGTTCGGTTGAATGGTTTATGAATTCGGATCGGTTCTTTTTTTGGTTGAAGCATAAAAAATTTCAAAACCGAACAAACAGATCCGAACAAACCGATATCTGAACCAATGAAAACCCCTTGATACACAGACACTCATACATGTGTACACATACATGCGTACACACATACACACATACACTCATACACATACACACATACACTCATACACTCATTCACACATACACACATACAAACATACACATACACTCACACACACATACACACATACACTCATACACACATACACTCTTACACTCATAGACACATACACACATACACTCTTAGACCACTCCCATTCACAACTAAACCCAGCCTAATATTTTATTAAAAATAATTTCTCTCACATCCAGCCACACAACCTAACCTCTATCTAATTCAGCACTCTCATTCACAACCCTACCCCATGCATATAAATATAATTTATGATTATTTATATATTTGTTAACATAATTCTTTTATTGAAAAAAAGAATTTCTCAGTTTTAAATATAAATGTTAACTTGATAAAAGATAAATTTTGTATATATTTATTTTATAGTAAAAAAAGTAAAATTTTTAATTAACTCCGTTTTTAATAAAATTTATATGGGGATGTTCACAAAAAATACTAACGATTACCGTGCATTCATATTTTATAAAAATATTAGTTAGTATAAGTTATTAAATAAAAACAAAATTAACTATGAAATGAATTAATTGAAAAGAAAAGGGAAAAGGATTTTTATGACTAAACCATTCATGTGTTGCCATGTGTCAAAATCATTAAATGAAAAAGATGGTGATCTTTGGTTGTGGGAATAATATGATGGAGGGTTTTGGTTGCCAAAAGTTGATTTAATATTTATTTTTATTTCCATGTGATAATCAAATCATCCAATAGATCATGGATGGGAGTTGATGTGTCGTGATCATGCAATGAAAACTCACGTAATAATATTTATAGTAAACGATCAACAAACTTACAAACGGAAGTGAACCGGTCGGATTATAGTATGAATGGTAAGACCGAGTATCGTCCAAGGACTCACGGACAGAACCAAATGCACACTCGGGATCTAAATGGTCATTCCACCTAAGTAACTAAGGAGGGGGGGTGTATTTTGGTCTTTTAATAATTTATCAGTCAAATATTCAACAGCAAGGCAAATAAACAATCAAATAATCAATGGAGAAAACAATAGCTACCTAGGCTAGTATCATACAATCATGCAAGTAATAACAGATCATTGGACTCAACAATTGGTGATTAGGTTTCTTTAGATTAGTTAACTAATGGCGTAAGTAATCTATGTGGAACTATCCTCTCGGCCTGGACCACTATAACAAAGACTCCTATTAGATTAACTTATTAGCACCCTAAATCAATGGATTAGGCTTCCTCTCGGCCTGGCCTATCATGTAATCTTAAGTATCCGGCACCCGATTTTCCTCTCGGCCTAAATCGTGCACTAAAGACTACAAAGCATTAACCAATTACACATTCATTGCTAAGAACAAGTTCAATTAACCTAAGTCATCCTCTCGGTCCACTCAAATTAACCCAACCCGCGATAGACAACTAATTCTATACCCTCTCGGTCTCAAGAATGTAAAACGCAACTTAAACTATCAATTTAACCTAGATATCAATGTAATTCATACACAAATCACACCTAGACTTGATTTCATTACCAATTATCATTACCTAACTGCTATATAGTTGATTAAAATTTGTATTTTAACTGATTACATCCAATTATTATGTATCATAGTCCAAATGTAGGTCCGTGATCAGTAGGAATCTCACCAAGATCAATATCGCGAGTACGTGCGGAATACGTAAACGAATAATCTCGTATACATCAAACACATATGAGATAAGAAACGGATAAAGATGAAGAGAATAATATGCATGACATCAAACAAAGTGTTTTCATTTCACTGATTCAATATTGAAATTACAAACTATCAGAAATGGAAAACGTACATTCAAAATAAAAACGAAACCTATTTATAATAACTCAATTTCGAAAATATTCGAAATTGATTAATTATGAACTTGATTATTAAGTTCGAACTTAATCGAACTTACTAATCAAATTGGAAATTGATTAGTTTCGAAACTATTCGAAATTGATTAAGTTCGAACAATTTCAAACGTAATTAGTTTCGACTAATTTCGAAACTAATCAATGATATTGATAATTTCGAAATTTGACAATTTCGAAATTATCAATTTCATTAATCCTAAATATTTAATCCTAACTAAATAATTTAATAAATTATCATACATTTATAATAAACCGAAACAATTACATAGAAATCTAATCTAGAAACAAAACACGCGATCTTTTTTTAATCTCCAAGCATTTGATAATCTTCAGGTTCCAACAAACTCCCCCTTAGCAATTGTTCGGTGATTATCTTCTTATTCTTTCCATCGCGACGATAAATGACTCCCTGCGTGTATTCCTTTCTGAACACATACAGTCATCACCCTTTTAAAATGTTTTGCCTCCAAAATATGATCTTTATGAAATTGTATCGGTTTCTCATTCAGCATCTTCAAGTCTGATTCACTAAGATTTACCAGATTAATCGGATCCAACAATCTGAGAATTACTTTATTTGAATTGTCGAGAAAAACAGCTTCAGATGTTTCACCGTCTAAATACCATAGCTTCAAGTTTTTCAGTATATCCATATCAAATCTTTTCAGTGGAATATGTCTCAAACTTTTAATCGGTTTGAACTCATACCTTATCTTCGATTTCCTAGTAATCCAATCCAAATCGTTTGGAATTGGAATCTTTTTCAGCTTCTGAGGTTTCACCTTCTCAAATACACCAGACTTGACTTCTTTTCGAATGATGTTCTTAATACACAAAGCAATGTCATCACCCCAATGATTTATCGTTCTTTCTTCCGTCAAAACTCTCAATTCATATAACGGAAATGTGTTAGGTCTTCTCTATGAGATGGTGCCTTGCCCACAATTAACTAACTCTACTGCAAGCTTCAGTTTCATTAAGTCC
>WOUH02040241.1:0-12306 GCA_009936405.2 Stevia rebaudiana
AAATAATACATATTCTAATCTAAAGTTCATAAATGAACTAATTACACTTTGACCCCTAAGTTTAGTTTATGCTTTCATTCTCCCGCTTAAACTAAACTTAGTTTAAGGTAGGTCTTCAACTTGCTTGACTTGCACTTACAACAATGTTGGTTCATCATCTTCATGGATGAGGTTTGATTCTTGCTCAATTTCTTTCTCCTTATCTTTCAGTTTATTCTTCCACTTGGTACATTCGTTTGCAAAGCGCCTGAATCCACCACATTCATAACACCTTAGTTCATCCTTGCTTTTCTGACCTATACCGATGCATCTTCAACGCCCTCCTTTGTTAAAGTTTCTTCCTCGTCCTCTACCACGACCTTGACTGCTTGAACTTGCCATTAGAAGTTTGTCTTGATAGTTTGCCTCTGGTACATCTTGACTTTTAATACGTTCTTCAAAGACGGTTATTCTTCCAACGGCTTCTTCAAATGGCATTGTGTTAATTTCTTAATATTGCTCGATAGATGCCGCTATTGGTAGGAACTTTTTTGGAGCTGAGTTAAGCGATTTCCTTACAAGAACTTTATCTTTCAAAGTGCTACCAAGACTTCTGAACTTGGCTTTTATACTGCTTAACTTTCCTGCAAAGTCACTTACTGATATGTAAATATTTATCGATGCTAATAAATACATATTACCCTTTGTTTCGAGCATTTTTGTTGCAAGTTCATTTATTTGGACACTTATTTGGGTTATATTTGAATTTTGTAGTTCCTGGAGGTTTCTTGGTGATTTTGGATGGAAAGCACAAGAAAAATGAAGTTTTTAAAGAAATGTTCACTGACATGGCCATGTTCGTAAGTCGACATGACCATGTTCGTAAGTCGACATGGCCGTGTGAACCAAGAAAAGGGAGCTTCAGGTGCTGATTCCGAGAAAACAGATTTTCCTAGTCGACATGGCCATGTTCGTAAGTTGACATGGCCGTGATCGGCCCCTGAAACGGGTTTTTAACCTAATTCTCCCCCACATCAAAAGGGTCGGTTCTTAACTCAAAAACCCTAGTTCCTTGAAGCTCTTAGACGATATTGGGGCGATTTTGAAGATTTGAAAGCCAAGATCGAATATTAATCATTCCGAAGAGAGTTCTAACATCACACAACCCATCTACACTTGTTTCTTGGTTTGATTCTTAGATCCACTTTATTTTCTTCCATGTTTACAAGCTTGGTTGTGGTTTTTGTAAGCCTCATGGGCTAAACTCATTTATCACTTGGATTAGATGATACTTAGCATGCTCTAACAACTTGTACACGATTTTTGGGTGTTGATTATGTTGATTTTATGGCAATTGATGATTCTTCTTCAATGATTATGTGTGCTTGTGTAGTTTGATGAAGTATTTGATCTTGTGGATGTTATAACCATATTATGTTGGAAAACTTCATGTGTTGTAGCATTTATTCTTGGATTGCATATGTTCGTGTGTGGTTTATGGCATTTGACTAGGAATGGTGAATGAAGGTTGAATGTTTAGGATAAATTAACAAGTGTGCATCCTTATGCTTATGTTTGAGAAAATCGTAGCATTTGCAGTGAATCTCTCATGTCATTGGTTACGTGTTCCTAGGATTTAAGAGCTTAAGTCTTTGGGTTATTTAATCGTGATATGATATCCATGAGTTGAAGAATTGTTATGCTTTTGTCTATTTTACGCATCTCACGGTGGTTATTATGTGTTTATCATATTAACTTTCCAAAGATTTGTGGAATTAGATAACCCTGACGGGAGTCTAGTTCATCATTCACATTGACATAATTGTATCATTATATTCTTATTGCATAACTTTAGGTGGCTATTGTGTGTTTATCGTTCTAGCTTTCCGAAAAGTTATATGTTTAGATAACCCTGACGGGAGTCTTTACTACCAAAATGATGTGTAGAAAATGACCTCACCTTAAATTCGTGTGTGTTGTTGTGTTGCTAAGTGGATTCAAAATCCAAGTGGTATCTCTTCTTAATTGTTTGTCTACATCTAACTTCAACTTGTTAGTTTGTTAATCTATTGGTTTAAATTAAATATTCACAAATCACTTTTATTGATCAGTTAGATAGTGGTAAAGGTTTAGTATTGGGAGGTGTTGTGTCCATGGTTTGATGCTCGGTTCTTACCAAAGGCTATACTACTATGCGATAGGTATAGTTGCCTATTGTGTGTATTAGTCATAAGGTGATAATAGTTTCTTTAATTAAAACCTAAATTGTGTAAAATCCTTATTAAAATCATATATACATTTACACACATCAAGTTTTTGGCGCCGTTACCGGGGACACATCAATTCTGAGAACGATCCCAATCACTACTTTAGCCATTTGTATATTCTTGTCATCTCTGTATATATTCTTTGTTGTTTTTTCTCTATTTCTGTCTGGTGCTCGTGATCGATTTGTTTGAGTGTTCTTTACAGTGATTGTCATGGATAGAGACTACGCAAACTATTGTGAAGGATACTAGTTCAATCACAAGGCTTATGACGTTGAGGTTAGGTGTGAAACTTGTGGAGAACCCTATTCTACACAAGATTGTTATTACTCACATGAGCATATGACGAATTACTATAAAGATCCATATCCTTATTTGCAACCTTTTGACGATTTTAGCATACCAGCATCCCAACCCGAGCCTAGCCCATTGTTATATGAGTTGTTGCAATGAGGAATTGATATGTTTTCACAGCCAACTAGCGGTTGTAATCAAAATGAGGTTGAACAACAAGAAGTTTGTACCAGTTTGCTTAAAGAACAACGTGTCAAATTAGAGGCATTGAGTGTTAAAGTTAAGAAACTCTTTGCCCAACTTCAGCGAGATAACTCATCTTTCTTCAAAGATGTGATTATTGATTTGGAGAAGGAGGATGAAAGTGAAGACCAACCTGCTTCATCCTTTGATGAAATAGAGACAATAATGGATGAAGCACAAGTCCAGCTCCGGTTCACAGGGGATTTGAGTATAATGAGCCATAGTTTCCATGTCCTCATGTGTTGACCAATGATGAGCCAAACCAAGGTAAGTTTTTCAATCCTAGATTGAATGGTTATGGGTATGACACTCATACACCTTTGTTTGTATCCGGTACTTTGAATGATTCCCACTTTGCATATTACACTTGTCTTGTGAGAATGATGTGATGCAGGAATCACAAAGGGAAGAATCGCAGGAGGACGAGCTCATAGGTAATATGAAAGTGGTTTACACGAGCATTATTGATGATGAAAACACCATGAACCACACTGATCCATCTTGGGAGGATGAGTTTGGAGAAGAGTTAGTGAGCATACCTCTTTTAGAAGTGAAAGGAGAACGGTTTGACCCAGTTGGTGATCTTAATGAACTAGAAGCTTTGTTATATGGAAAACCAACCATGGTAATCAAGGAAGAACTGCATGAAGAAGTTGTGCAAGCGAATGGGTTCTCCAACGAACCAATGACTATAGTGGCACCCGATTCTTTGCTTTGCACTAAAGATAGCCGACCCATAGGTGACCTTGTTGATGATGCACCACATGAAACGAACACACCAACTATATGGACTACACAACTTTAAAGGTGAAGCGATGGTCCATCAAGCACAATAAAAATGATAAACCTTGTCGAGATGATATCCTCCTTCACTACATGAGTTGTACCAGGTTTGGTCTAGGAAAGTATAAGTGTTTGTGGTACGACCCGTTTCCAATCGATAAAAACTTTTTGTGTTTACCACCAGTAATGGGTCGGATGAAATTCACAATATTAAAAGCCACATGTTTTTTGAAATGTACCATCTATCACTCTATAATTACTTAAATATAGGAACGAGTCAAACCAATGACTTGTTTAATAGAAAAAAAAAAGAGCACTTTCAGGTGGAAACCCGAGTTTTTGGAAACACTTTTTGTTTATTACTCTATGGTATTTATTTTCCGCTTTACTTTGATTATGCCTTTTTTCACACTCATGATTTTGCTCTTGGAATGTAATATTGTTCATCTGGGTTGGATTTTTCACATCTGACACTTAGAGACTTTTGGGAACTCATCTGGCACTTTCAAGGATTCCATCAGGGGAGTTTTTAGTTTCCCTTACTTTTTTTTGCATTTTGCATCACGCTTGCATATTTTGGTATATTGAGGGCAATGTACATTTCAAGTGTGGGGATGGTGGGATTTTTGTTGAATTTTTGCATGTTCCTCATATAATATCTCTCTTATGATATCTCAAGGCATTAATAATTCCACTCTTGGCAAAAAAATTCACATTTTAATAAATGACATCCATGTAGATTTACTTTTGATCCTTAATCATGATTGTATTATTAGCAATGAGTTGTCTAAAAGAAACCTTCGGGTATTTTAAAATGTTTGGAATATCCTAGGAGCATGACAATTGAAAGTTTGATCTATATGCATATGTGTTCACCTTTACCCTTATGTATCCATTTCCGTGAGCGTTTTTGTGCCTTTATTTCATGTGTACACATCATTACATTGATTGCTCATGTTCTTGTTGACTCTTGTGTGTGTGCCAGATGTTGCACTCATATTAGATCTTGCTATGGGTATGCATTTCAAGATTTAGGAGCTTATGTCTTTGGGTTATTTAACCGTGATATGATATCCATAAGTTGAAGAATATTTATGCTTTTGTCTATTTTACGCATCTCGACGTGGTATTATGTGTTTACCGTATTAACTTTCCAAAGATTTATGGAATTAGATAACCTTGACGGGAGTCTACTTCATCATTCACATTGACATAATTGTATCATTAGATCTTTATTGCATAACATTAGGTGGCTATTGTGTGTTTATCGTTCTAGCTTTCCGAAAAGTTATATGTTTAGATGACCCTGACCGGAGTCTTAACTACCAAAATGATGTATAGAAAATGGCCTCACCTTATATTCGTGCGTGTTGTTGTGTTGCTAAGTGGATTCAAAATCCAAGTGGTATCTCTTCTTGATTGTTTGTTTACATCTTCATCGTCTAACTTCAACTTGTTAGTTTGATAATCTATTGGTTTAAATTCAATATTCACAAATCACTTTTATTGATCGGTTAGATAGTGGTAAAGGTTTAGTATTGGGAGGTGTTGTATCCATGGTTTGATACTCGGTTCTTACCAAAGGCTATACTACTATACGATAGGTATAGTTGCCTATTGTGTGTATTAGTCCTAAGGTGATAATCGTTTCTTTAATTAAAACCTAAATTGTGTAAAATCCTTATTAAAATCATATATACATTTACACACATCAGTAAGTATTGTTCAACAAATGCTAATGCGGCCATGTTAGTCATTTAAACTCAAAATATGTCACATTATAGCCATTGTAATTACCATTACGATTCTTAAAAACTCCATTACTTCTAGTGAAATTCCATTTTGTGTGACACCCCGAAATTTTAGGTAAAACCTTTATCGAATCTCATTATAATACGATGTACTTAACATTCATTATCATTATTATTTGTGAATCAAGAGGTTAAATAAAATACCCGACCATGTGAAATGATACCAATAGAAACACACCACACACAAAATGAAGTGCCTTGTGTCTAATAAAAAAAGGAAGCTTTTGACTTAGCTCTTTAAGCCTCAAGTGAAAGTTAAGAACTCAAAGCCACAAAAATTCGGTACATACATTCCTCCATCTTCCATAACCGAATCCAACCTCTAATCACCCTATCTTGCACCTCCACTGTTAGGACTTGAATAAGAGTTTCGTGATTTCTCGGATTAGTTAGCTAGGTTCTTGAGTAACTAAGTGGGTTCTCGAGTAGGCTGATTAGGTTTGGTTTGGGCCGAAGGCCGTTTTGTAAACGAGTGGTATATAAACTCGTCTCATAGTCATTTATTAGGTTAATCACTTTTACGGTTGTTTGTGTGTGTTCATCGTGTACCAGTCGGTTCCTTGTAACCGAGTGCACTTTGTGATTAATCGAAAGCTTTGTTCATCTTGTTTTTGTTTGTCTTATCATTCTTGCACACGAACATATATATTCCGCATATTTGTTTGTGTTTTCATAGTCGATATCGGTTTCAGATCCTTCCGTGGGACTAACAATTGGTATCAGAGCCAAACAACAAGTGTTTGACTCGTTGACGATATCGATTAAGCAAGGAGAAGAGTTTTTGGAGCTTTTGGACGTGTTAATTTTTGGTGTTCTTCGTAGATTTTGATCGAGTTCTGGATAAAAAAAGTTGTTTGATCGAGTTAGAGCTTAATTCGAAACAAGATTGTGTTTGAAAAATATTTTCAAATTTTAAGTAGATTTGATCAAATCTACGAAATATTGGAAGTTGTTAGAAGATCTCGACATTCAAGTTCTAGTGTTTCTGTTCTCGAAGTGTTTCTCGAAGACCTTCTCGACATCGTTCTCGGAGGAATTCGAACTCTCGGGATCTCGACGCTGTTCTCGGACCTCTGCTGCTATTCTCGAGTATTTGTAGATGTTCTCGATTCTGTTTCCGAGAACCTTATAATCACTCGAGAACATTCATTTTGCTCGAGAAAGGGATTGTTAACCCGAGATCGCAGGAAAAACTTGACAGCTTTGGACTACTAACTATTTTTGCAGGTTTTCCTTAGCTTCAATGGATTCATCTAGCATCTCAGCTGCAGTATTGGCCAACAAAAACAATGATCTCGATGCTATCAAGGGAACTACCACACGAATTCCTAGATTGTCATCTGCTGCTATATATCCTGAATGGAAGTATAGGTTCGAGAAGCATATTCGAACCAAAGAACCTAAGTTGTGGCGCGTGATACTCAGGGGTAAACGGGCGATTACCTATAAGGATCTAGAAGGGAACGAGATCGTGAAAGACCCAGCAAATTACACGAATGAAGACTTTGAAATTGTTGAAGAGGATGAACAAGCTCTTGGCTACATTACTCAAGGTTTAACACCTGAAATTTCCCAATGCTTTAGAGAGATCACAGATGCCAAGGAGCTGTGGAATGCACTGATTAAGGTGTATGAGGGTAATTCAGAGAAAAGAGTCCAGAATCGAGATGCTCAATCAAAGGTTTAATACCTTCAACTATGTAGTGAATGAAAGTCTGGATGATCAGATTCAAAGGTTTGTGACTCTGATTACAGAAACGAGAACTGCGAGAATTGAGAACTCAGCAGGCGTGATAAACAAGAAGCTGCTCAATGCCCTACCTAAAAAGTGGGACATGAATGTGGGTATCATCAAGTCAACCAAAATTTGGACAACCTGTCTTTGACTGAAATGGTGTCGGTCATCAAGTCATATGAGATGAATGATCAACAATGAGCCATGAACCATTCAAATAGTTACAATGCTGCCAGTATAAACACTCTAAATAGTGCATTTATTTCTCAACCGTCGTCTGCCTATCCAGTTCACAAGGTTGTGCTGCCAACTTCATCCACCAGTGCTTCTCAAGGGTTCACTGGTAAAGCTACCAGTGGAAGTTCATCAACATCCAGTCCTGTGCAATCAGCCACATTTAATAATGAAGCATTCGATAACATTGCATTGGTAGTAGGGTTGTTGAAATGTTCATCAGCATTAAGCTCAGGTGATTTGATACCCCATTTGCTGTTGTAGGATCTGAGCTTGAACAGATACATCCTGAGGACATGGAAGAAATGGACATAACATGGCATATTGCAAATGCTGTCTTTCGGGCTAGGAACTTTGCCAAAACTACTGGTCGAAATCCATGGGGGCAGTTTGATATTAGTAAGGTAAAGTTCACCAAAGAAAAACTACGGTGTTACAACTACCACGAGCCAGGTCATTTTGCTCGTGAATGTCCTAATCCAAAGAAAGTGAATGATAACTCTAAAAGTGGAATGGTGCCGGTTGGTGGAAATGGTGGAGGAAATGAAGCAGATGGAAGTGAGAATAAAGCATTGGTGTCACAGGAAATCCAATTTGCATGGGACGATCAGATCAAAGCTCTCGACATTACCGAGGAGTCCTCGGTTGCTTTACTTGTTGAGCTTGCTGATGGATTGGAACAACTGGAGCATGCATTGATGGATAATCTTCCTACTGATGCCGATGTAAGTTCTTTTCTTTGCACACAAGCTTGTGTTGATAAAGTAACCAACTATAGAACACATAACACCAATTTGTTACATGACATGTCACGCTTAGATCAAGAGAATTTAAAATTTAAAAATGAGAACAAACGATTAATTGAAAAGGTTGAAGCTCAAAAGTTGGATATCACACTATTAAGTAGAGAATTAAGTAATGCTAAGAGTGTGATACAATCTTCAAAAGCCATTCTTGATAAACCTAAATCTGAAACAGAGAGATACAAGAACAAGTTTATAAATGCTGAACTAAATTTTAAAATTTCAGATGTATCCTCTGTTGTTTTGGAAAATATGATTCAAAGTCAAATGAAATGGCAAGAAACTAAGGGAATGGGTTATGTAAACCACATTGATGATGGTGAGATCAAACCAACGGTTTGGGTAAATGCTAAGGGTGGGGAACCAATTGAAGATAATGAACAAGAAACCCCCGTGTCTGTCATTGGTGCTAGAGGCAATGTTTTCGTGAATAATCCTCCACCTCTGAGCAGCCATCTGGTTTACACACCCATGACTGAATAGGAAATAAAAAATTCTGCAACCATGACGTATGGCACACAAGGAATTGAAAAGGAAACGACTTCAAGTTCATTTAAACTAATCAATCTGATTCATGTGCAGATAGAGTGATAATAGAGGATTGTAGCGAAGAGGATGATGAGTCTGCTGAATCAAATGTTTCTTATAACAATGAGCTTCAAAAACAACTTTTCTTTAATTGCAAAACATCTAAAACTTTGGATTTTAAAACACTTCATAATTCATTTCCATTTATTCTTGCTAATTTGAATAATAATGCTTGTATGACAACTGCTGATTGTTGGAATTTCAATCTATCAGATTGGGATATCATTAACAATTTAAATGATTCTTTATCGGATTCTAGTGTTAGTTCCAGGGATAATGCTGTGATAAATGCTAAAATTGATTCTAGTTCTGTGTTTATGACAAATGTTTCAGTTAACATTGAAAAATCTAGGACATGTAAGTATGTTCCACCTAAGCCCAAGGTTGGAACATCTGTACCAACAAAAGTTCTGAAAACAAACCCTAGCAAAAGGGAGACACACAAATCGAAACATTGTAAAGTGTTCAGACCGTAACAGTACCACAGTGTAAGACAAGTTACTCAAGTGAAACGTTAAACATGCTTTCACTGTGGAACTCCTGGACACAGTGCAAGAAACTGCAAGAATCTTGCTTACGTGTCATTCAGGCAGCAAAAACAGAAGGTTTCTAATTGGAACACGCCTCTTTCAAAATCAAAGAAAACACCTTGTTCCAAACCGAAGCCCTCTGATGGTGACTGGAAAGAACAAAAGACCACGCCTAAACATTCATATAGCAACAAAAGAAGACCTTTTAATCAGACACATTCGAATAGAAACAAGTGGTATCACTTAAAGATGAATGTTAGAAATAAAACCGAGTTTAAAACATCAAAAACAAAGTGTGTCAAACTTGTGAAAATTATTGAAACAGTCAACGTGTCTGCTAAGAAACCCAAAAGCATCAAAGTTCGGGTACCAAAAACTAATTAGTACCTTTATAAGTGCAAGATCAGCAATGGAGAAAGATCCTCAAATTATGGTATGTGGATAGTGGCTATTCTAGGCACATGACAGGGGACATCTCCCAACTACAAAACTTGGAGAACCATGATAGGGGAGATGTAGTTTTTGTTGGAGGTAGTAGAGGACAAATAACTCAGTGAGGAGTTGTTAGCAGCGGACCATTGACACTTGAGAATGTGAATTATGTACCTGAATTGAAGCACAACTTACTGAGTGTTTCTTAGATATATGATAAAGGATATTCTACACATTTCACAAACAAAGAATGTCTCATATTAAAGCCGGGTATAATCATCCAAGAAGAATGGATACTAGTAAAGGCAAAACAAAAACATAATGCATACTTTCTGGATATGACTCAACAATCTTCTAATACAGCTGCCTGCCTAATGTCAAAGGTGTCTGAACAAAATGCAATGTTGTGGCATCATCGTCTGGGACTTGCAAATCTCAAGAATCTGAACAGACCGGCAAAAGGCAATATTGTGAGAAATCTTCCTATTAAAGATTTCATGACAGTGGAAAAGTGTGCTGCTTGTGCCAAAGGAAAGCAACACCGTAAAGCTCACAAGTCAAAAGTCTAAAACTCAATTGACAAAGTTTTGCTACTTCTGCACATGGATCTGTTTGGTCCAGTCAACGTGTTAAGTATCAATCGAGCAACTTACTGTCTGGTGATCACTAATGACTATTCTCACATGGGTCTTCTTCTTGAAGAACAAGAGTGAAACTGCACAACTGCTCAAACAATTTGTTATATTCATGGAGAATCAGACAAACAAAAGAGTCAAAGGAATCAGATGTGACAACGGGACTGAGTTCAAAAATGCTGAACTACACCTATTATGTGCAGATAAAGGGATTGCTAGACAATATAGCGCGGCTCGAACTCCACAACAGAATGGAGTGGACGAAAGAAGAAATCGCACACTGATTGAAGCTGCAAGGACTATGTTGATTGATTCGAATCTACCCACATTCTTCTGGCCCGAGGCAGTCAATACGGCACGTTAGGTTCAAAATCGAGCCTTAATTAACAAACTTCATATGAAAACTCCGTATGAGATTTGTTTACAAACAAAAACCATCCGTAGAGCACTTCAAAATCTTTGGATGTCCTTGTACATTGCTGCACTTGGACGCAATCCCAAAGTTCAGTGCCCGAGCAAATGATTGTTATTTTGTTGGATATGCTGGTATAACAGCTTATTGAGTATACAATAAAATCACTAAACAATTTGTGGAGTCATATGATGTTCGCTGGCTCGAAGAGAACGTAACAGATGCACGAGTCAGATTGGTTATTTGATTATTCAACCTTGTTTAAATCTTTCAATATTCCACCTGATGTTCCTACTAATGATTTAAACTTGACAGGGACTAGTGTCACCGCTGATGATGAGGAATTTGTGCGAAAGGCATCTTGGACCGTTGATCAACCCATACAACAACCTGATGCGGAGCCATCTTCAAGTTCTTTTGTTCCTAATACTCCAGACAATTCGTCTACAAATACTGCTCTAGAACACCATGAAGATACAATACTTAATGATGAAGTTGTTGATGATCCCATTGAAACCGGTGACACTGATGGTCAAATTGATCCAGTTGAAATGAAACTAATCTGACCGATGCCGTTGTAATTCCTGATATTGTTATCCCTGCTCACATTCAATGAGATCATCTTGTCAAAATATAATTGGACCATTGGAAGCAGGAGTTCAGACACTGTAGCACTTCTGGTAGTATAAATGCCTGCTTATACTCATGTTTCATTTCCCAAATGAACTCAAAAACATCCACATGGCACTTGAAGAACCAAGCTAGGTTATAGCCATTCAAGAAGAGCTGAGTAAGTTTGAACGTTTAAAAGTTTGGGAATTTGTTCCCTGCCCGATGGAAAGAAAACTCTTGGTACCAGGTGGGTTTTTCGCAACAAACAAGATGATAGTGGTGTCATTGTTAGGAACAAAGCACATCTTGTTGTTCAAGGGTTCGCTCAGATAGAAGGTCTCGATTATGATGAAGTTTATGCGCCAGTCGCTCATTTGGAAGCTCTTCGTCTATTTCTTGCATTTACTTCATATATGGGCTTCATAGTGTATCAAATGGATGTCAAGACCTCATTCCTGTATGGAAAGTTTCAAGAAGATATTTATGTTCGTCAACCTCCTGGTTTTGTTGATTCTGACAAACCTAAACATGTCTACAAACTGGATAAGGCACTATATGGTCTTCATCAAGCTCCTCGAGCTTGGTATGCCACTTTGACTTCATATCTGCTAGAACATGGTTACACAAGAGGCACAATTGACCAGACACTATTCTTAAAGCGAGTAAATGATGATCTAATCTTGGTTCAAATCTACATTGATGACATCATTTTTGGTAGACCTAGAAAAGAATGATACTTGGCAATACTACTTTTTCTATTTTTGTTTTGCATATCTTGTAAATCTGCTTAAACATTAAAATATATGAACTGCCTTATTTCCTTTAAATTATAATAATCTATGCTTGTAATAATGATCTTTGTAACAGGTTTTATCACATGTATGAAGCTTCTCTAAACCTTGGACACAAAAGATCTTTGAGGATTGGATTGAAGCTTGTACCAGTTTG
>WOUH02040251.1:0-12305 GCA_009936405.2 Stevia rebaudiana
GATTATAGTGGTCCGTGATTTTTAAAATGACGCTTATGCCCTTTTTAGTAATTCTGGACGCGAAATATTATTTTTGGGAGGACGATAATTACACTTTTGCCACCGCGTTAATCTAGGCACTCCATTTAAACGATCCAACAGATGAAATCACATCTATGAAATCACATCCTACGTTATGTAGGATAACAACCATATGTATTTTAACCGCTCCCTATATATGTAACATGTATATATATATAATTACTTGTTTATATATCCTTTTATTTATGTTTTTTTTATTCAACGAATTGATAGGAAACACCATTTTATAATAAACAGTATTGGTTTATATATGTGTATATATATATATCACAATATGAAAATTAAAAAATAAGTACGTAATCAAGCTTACAAAGTATGCATTTTATATGTGTTAAAAGTTTGTTTTTATTTTTATACTAATTCGTAAAAAAACGATCCGGCTCGTAGCTCATGGCTCGAACTTTTTTATGAGCCGAGCTTTAGCTCAACTTTTCAGCTCGAAGAAAAAAAGAGTCGAGCCGGCTCGGCTCGAAAAAAGAACGAGCCGAACTTGAGCTTGCCCCAGATCGGGTCACCTCGGCTCGATTACACCCCTAATTAGCGACCTAAGTTTTTTTTTTTTTTTTTTTTTTGACAGAAAATGTTTATGCAAGGATTTTCCGGCGATTTGGAAGGTGCGCACGCAAAAGCAACACAATTAGCCGGGGAGGCGGTGGCTAATATGAGAACGGTGGCGGCGTTCAATTCGGAAGCAAAAATTGTAAATCTTTTTACAGTAAGTCTTGAAAAGCCGCTTCGTAGATGCTTCTGGAAGGGTCAAATAGCCGGAAGTGGGTTCGGGATTGCTCAATTTTTGCTTTATGCTTCTTATGCGCTCGGACTTTGGTACGCATCTTGGCTCGTTAAGCACGGTATCTCGGATTTCTCGAAGACGATACGCGTGTTCATGGTTCTCATGGTCTCAGCAAATGGTGCAGCCGAAACCTTGACTCTGGCTCCTGATTTCATTAAAGGTGGTCGAGCCATGAAGTCGGTTTTTGATCTTCTTGACCGGAAAACCGAGATCGACCCGGATGAAGCGGATTCCATCCCGGTCCCGGACTGTCTCCGAGGTGAAGTTGAGCTCAAACATGTCGACTTTTCTTACCCGACTCGTCCGGACGTCCCCGTGTTTCGTGACCTCTGCCTACGCGCTCGGGCTGGGAAGACCCTCGCCTTGGTGGGCCCGAGCGGTTGCGGGAAGAGTTCGGTGGTGGCATTGATTCAAAGATTCTACGAACCGTCTTCCGGACGCGTGATAATAGACGGAAAAGATATCAGAAAATACAACCTAAAGTCGTTAAGGCGGCACATCGCAGTTGTCCCTCAAGAACCGTGCCTGTTTGCCACCACGATCCACGACAACATTGCATACGGACACGAGTCAGCAACCGAGGCTGACATCATCGAAGCAGCAACTCTTGCGAATGCGCACAAATTCATCTCCGCATTACCCGACGGGTACAAAACATTTGTCGGGGAAAGAGGAGTGCAACTTTCGGGTGGCCAAAAGCAAAGAGTCGCGATTGCAAGGGCGTTTTTGAGAAAAGCTGAAGTGATGTTGCTAGACGAAGCTACAAGCGCGCTAGATGCAGAGTCTGAGAAATGCATACAAGAGGCTCTTGAGCGCGTTTGTTCAGGAAAAACGACTATTGTTGTAGCACATAGGTTATCGACCATAAGAAACGCGAATGTAATTGCGGTGATTGATGACGGGAAAGTGGCCGAACTAGGGTCTCACTCGCATCTGTTGAAGAATTACCCTGACGGGTGTTACGCGAAAATGATACAGTTGCAAAGATTTTCACACGGTGAGGCTGCAAATATGGTTTCAGGTGGGTCGGGTTCGGGTTCTAAACGCCAGATAGATGGTTAGTGAATTAAAACTTTGACTGCCACATTTTGATCATACGAAAACTTGATTTTGGGCTTATATCATTTGGTATAGTAATATTAATAGTATCATGTATTCATGTGTAATATTTGATAATACTAATTTGGTATATGTTTGGCTAGAAAGAGTGAGATGGATGTTCTAATCGCTTAACCCAGAGTACATTTAAGTATGTTTTGATTAACAGATATAAGAGATAATGAGTTGACATATTAGATAATTAAAACAATTAATTAACATAGCGTGAAAAGTATTTTACAATCACGATTGATAAGATTATCTGCCATATTTCAGCAAGGTAAAAACCATACTTACATGAATCGCGGTACGCTCCGGATCGGGAACGCAGCACTGGTACATGGTACGCTAGGTTCATAAAATTCAGTACGTATGGGGGTAGGGTCATTTCGGTTCGCTTTGGTTCGTTCCGGTACGATGTACCATATAAAAAAAAAACAAATAAACTAATTAAATGAAGTTTAAGGTAAGTTTTAATAAAAGCTACAACTCTAAGGGTTAATATAGATAGCTTTTAACTTAAAGGACTTATATATAAGCCTAATAAAACATAAAACACGTGAAATCTCAAACCTAAAAACCTAATAATCCAGTCATCGTTCTTCATCGCCGCCAACTAAATCAAGTCCTTCATCCTCCGACTGTCCTCTGTCACTCCTCCGGCCATCCTCCGCCTCCGGCAATACTCTAGCCGTTCATCACTTTCTTCGTCGCAGATAAAGGTTAGTATTCATCTCACAAAGTCATCCGCCGGTGTCTTTTTTGGATTGCCAATTTTATGGCCAGAATCGCGAACCGGAGCGTACCGGGATCGCAAACGTACCGCGATTGGGTACGTGCGATCTGGATCGAAAATCGTGGGCACTCCAACGATTTATGTGACTATGGTAAAAACACTGCCCATCTCAAGTTCGATAAACATCTAAAATTTGTTATAAAAAAAATAAAAAAAATACTCCTAGAGAAAAAAAAAATGTCAGGGAAAAGATTTTATTATTACAGTTTTTTACAGTTGATAGAGTTAATTAGGTTTTTAGTCTAAAATGGAATCCTTTAACATATAAGCGCCTAAGGTTACTTTTTTATAACCATTTTAGTCATTAAACTACCTTGTTAAACTTTTATGTTGAAAATTAGAGTATTTAGTTTTTTAAACCTAACGGCTTTTTACGTAAACAATTAAGGTTTAAATCATTAAATTGTGTTTGCAGGACTCTTAGATTTTGGGTTTTCTAAGTATATCATTATGTGTAATAAATTACATACAAGTTTTTTCTCATGTCAAACAATATAATCATCAAATGTTTATATATATTTTTTTGTAAGTTAACATTTATATCTATCTTGCTCGTTTTCTTTTATTTCAGTTACTTACATATGATTAGTATTGTTTTCCATGAAAAATAAAAGTAACTAAAATAAAAAAAGATAAATATAAATGTTAATTTTTAAACATAGTTATACAAAAATGATGATTAGTAGGGGGTTTAATTTCGGATATTCGGAGTTTTGGATATGCGAACTTCGGATATCTAAAAATTTTGGATACTGATTTTCAATATATGAAATTTGGCACGCCTCACATGTACGGCACTGATTTTCAATATATGATAAAAATTTTGGATACTGATTTTCAATTTTGGATATCTGAAATTTCGGATATCCAAAATCCGAACTTCAGATATCCGAGATTTCGGATTTGGATATCCAAACGGATATACGAAATCTGAAAAAGTATTTTATTATTTAATTTAGAAAAAACTATTAAAAACTAATTTAAGATATCCGAAATATCTAAAAAAATATCCGAAATATCTAAAAATATCCGAAATATTCGACAAGTAATCCGAAATATCTGAAAGTTTTGGATATTTCGGATATCCGAAATACCCGAATTCGAAAAATATCCGAAATATACAAAAAAATATCTGGAATATTAGAAAATTTTGGATATTCGATAATTTAAAAAATCAATATCTGAATCCGAATACAGATTTTTACATATTCAAATTTTCGGATTATACGAAATAGTTGGATTATCTAAAATTTCAGATAATTTGGGTTCGATTTGTTAGGATCGGAAACTTATCTAAACGATTGATATATGCTAATTCATGATTGAATAATCAAGAGCAAACTTAATTTATGAATATGATTTCAATATGATTCGAATGATTTCAACTGATTACAAGTCACTCCCTCTCAACTGATGATCTATCACAAATTCTAAACAATCAATCTTTCATTAGTAATTACTCACACACGAGCAACTCCTATTTATAAGGAGTTAAAAGTCACCCATGATGTCATATCATGTAAGCGACAATAGCCTTAACCGTTAACTACTGATGGCATATAAAGATAAACAACTGAGAATAATACAAATAAACAACTGAAATGAAAACAACTACTGACTAGCCTAAGGGTACAACTGATACAACCATCAGTTGTTCAACTAAAACTGCTGATTCTTCGGTGCTTTCATCTCCAGTTGTTGCGTTGTCAATCTTTATGTCTTTAATCTTCAATCCATCAGTAGCGAGCTTTATCAGTTGTTGTCACCAAAAATCAGTGGTTTTGGTTTTATCAGTTCTTTTATATTTCAACAGGTTTTGCATTTGAAAATTTTTTTAACACCCCTTTTATTAGTATCGTTTTACATGATAAAAAACTTGCTTCTAATTTATTAAATACAGTCATAAAAAAGTATTTAGAAAACCCTAAATCTAAGAGTCATACATACCACAAATGTGATATAAAATATAAAATAATAATAATAAAAAATCTAAAGATATAAATTTTTATAGTTATTAGTAGTAATAATAATAGTAATTATTGTTGTAAGTATTATATGTTTTATACAAAGATTACACAATATCACTTTAATGATTTAACAATATAATTTATTTACATAAAGAGTCCTTAAGTTTGAAAAATGAAATAGCCTTATATTTAACAACAAAATTAAGAACGTAAGTTATAGGAACTAAAATGGTTATAATAAAATAACCTCATGGACTGATATATTAAAAGATATTTTTAAACTAAAAAAATTAACCAGACTAAACCTCAAGAATCAAAAACGTAATTAACTCCGGTTAATGCTTCAATTTTTTTTTAAATTGCTCCATTAAATTCACATCTTGAAATTGACAACTACAAAATTCAAAAGAAAAAAAAAACAAAATCAGTAGACCCCATAAAGTCAATTATCATAAGCGTGCAAACTACTTTCTAGTTTCTACTACAAATAATTTATCACGTGTTCTGTTAGTTCCCCACTACATGGAGTTGCCCCAAAGGTCAAAAGAAACAATATCAAGTTATAAACTCACGCAGTCGTTCTTTCTTAATTAAAAATAAATAAAAAACATTTTATTTCTTCCTAACACGAAATATTTTATTAAGGAAAAACGAAAGGCCGACTAGCAAGTCGCTAGAATTGGCATACATCCAAAGATTACAACATATTAGATGTCAAAATTAAAAGAACTCCATTCTTCACAACCCACGCTACATTATTTAGCCAGATTTTTTATCCAAACGGAAACTAAGTTGTTTTACATCCTCCACCAATTTGTTGATAGATAGCGTCCCACCGTTGAAAACAATCTCGTTTTGCATTTGTCATATGCTTCAACACGCTACTATGAAGATTGAGTGTATGAGTTCTTTCCTCTTAACGTTTACAAGAAGTGATTTGTGCAATAGTAGGAGGTCCCTTACCTCAAATACGAATACCAGTGGGATCCTACACCATTGGGACGCAAATGACCAAACTAAGTTGGGTGTATTACAACCTGTGAAAATATGTGTGAGTGTCTCGTCTTCCACTTCACACATTGGACATTATACCGAACTTACTTGGACATTACTCCTCTATAGATTTTTTAACGTGGGGAGTTTCCCAAGCTCAGCCCTCCACGCTAGTAATTTGCCTTGAGAGGGACCCATTTGCTCTAGTTTAGTATAAATCCGGTTGTAGATCTTTTACCATCACCAATCTATCCTTTAGTGCCTTGACTGTGAATATTCCATCTTTTGAACCTTGCAAAATCCATCTATCCGAGTAGCATTAAAGATGTATTCATAAGAAGTGTCGTGCATAAAACCAGTTCGTCCACTTCTGTGGAACTTCGAATTTCCTTAGACCATCTCCATGTCAATTCAGTTTCATCATTGGAGCTTGACACCATTACACAAAGGATGCTTAACACTAGTTAATTCGGTGCTAAACCACATAAAAATAGTTATTTTAATGACAAACTATACCTCCGTAAAAGTCATAAATAAGAGTCATAAAAATACCCACATCTATAGCCATAAAATACATGCATTTCCATTGTGTTAGACTATATGTAATGGGTTGTTAAGAGTGAGGGTGGTGGTCTGTCACGTAGGCGTAATGCAAGCAAATGCATGTAAGAGAGAAAATGTGTAATATGAGTGATGGTGATGAGTATAAAATAGAATGATGATGTGATATAATATAAATGGTTGAAAAAAACATATTGAATTAACCTTATCACGGCGCCACCACCATCATATAATACCCCCTCAAGCCCTCACTATCCAAGTCTAACTAATAAAATTTTGTCACTACATAAGTACCCTTAAATGACGAGCAATAACATTTCTTTTCTTTTTTTCTTTTTAATTTTTAATGTTTTAGTTTTATGTTTTTTGTTAGTGTTTGATTTATTGTTATTTTATTTAATGAATTTAAGTTTATCTTTTGTTAACATCATGTTTGTTTTATGTTTTACTTTTAGATGTTTCTTTTATTAACGTGATGGTATCATTTTTTTTTATTTTGTCTTTCAGTATCTTTTTTTTAAACGGCAAATAATATAAAACCGACTAGCAAGAAGCTAGACGGAAAAACCAAAAGTTACATGAAGTGTAGAGGAGTTTTAATCCACTCTACCCATTTACACTTCTTATTCTTCATATTCGAATACCAAATAAAAGAAAAATAAACAGCATCATCGAAAAGGCCCGCGTCCTCTGGTATATCTTTCATGAAGACAACATCATTACGAATCACCCACCAAGTAACAAAGAAAATCGCCCCCACCACCCCTTCTTCTTTAAGCTAATTGACAAGTTTTCAAACCAATCCATTAGATCAACCGGAAACTTTAAAATTGGAAGATCCACTCCTAACCACCTCGTTACCAGGATCCAAATTTTCCTTATCACATCACATTCGGCAAACACATGAAGATGTGATTCTGCCCCATCATTACACATGGGACACGTGGTAGACGGAATATCAATACCTTTATTAACCAAGTTCATCCTCATATCGAATAGATTTCCCAACACTCGCCAAACTCAAATATTAACCTTCATAGGCAGACAAGAAAACCATATTGTCTTCCTTGAACTAGAAGACAACGTTATGTCTATTGTTACGTCTTTGTTTAGATATGGGTTTTTTTAGGTGTTTTAGTTTGTCCAGGTTTATTTCTTTGTCCAGTCCTTTGTCTTAGACCGATCGTGTGAGTTTTTTTAATATCTTTTTAAGTTCTGTTTCCATTAATGCTTATTTTACTGTTATGTCTGTGTTTGTTTCTTCTTTTTAGTTTTTGCCCAAGTTTATATAGATCACTTCACCCTCAAAGCTAATGATAGTGTTAAACGACCACAAGTCCAATTAGCAACTATATAGGACACTAGCTTCCATATTATGTAAAGATAAACCGACCAATTGGGTTTTAACAATAAATATTTTTTTCTTTTTTGGACGACATGTTAGTTTGTACTTCATGTTAAACTAGCTCTATGCTTGAGTTTGAATTACAGTCCCTGCAACTCAGACATTTATCTGGTGCACCCCCAAATATTCAAACTCAGGACCTACAACTCTACAAGGAAGTTCAGCCTAAGCCTACATCTCCCTATCTCATCTTAACCGATTGAGCTAAGGATCATTGGTAACAATAAATATTTAAGCTTCTCTTTTGTAACATCATGTTTATCATTACAATTTAATTGTTTAATTGTTTTGTGTTTTACTTTTAAGTGTTCCTTTTATAAACATTAATAAAGGATATCTTTTTTTTTTTTTTTAATCTAGGTATCTCTTTAATTAACGTTATATTTATCGTTCCGTTTGAGTTTACATTCGAGTTTTTGATGTTTTTTCTTAGGCCAGTCCTCAGTCATAAAGTTATCGTATGGAATTTTCTAGGTTTCTTTGGTTTGCTTTCACAAACGTTGTATTTACTGTTACGTCCATGCTTGCTTTTATGTTTAAGTTTCACCCAAATTAGAGGTTTATAGGGAACAACTCACATTTACTCACCCCAAAGCATAATGAGAGTGTTAAACAGCCACACACGCCCAACAATTATCATTTTTATAGTGCATTATCATACAATGTAAAGATAAACGAACCAATCGGATATTAAAAAATAAGTATGCATATATATCCACTTTAAAACATAATAATGAAAACATAATTATTAACAGACATCCAGGTTTGTGATCGTGTGGTGGTAGGGGTGATAACAACTGACTAGATAGTGAGCGTGAGCAAACGAATTATGCAACCTACAGCCATTGAAAGATACGTTCCAGAAGGCGACATGATGAGATCGTTATGAAAATGACATCAGTATAAAAATACAATAATTCTTTTGTTAATATTAAAACAATACGTTACACCTCATCTAAAGTTATGCTAAATCCGTCATCGCAATTCTCGAACTTTTGAACTCAATTAGAGCAACACTACTTTTATTCTTAATTCAGTAATTGTGCTGGAACTTCAAACGGTATAATAGCTAGTTAGGTTTATTGTATCAACTTCGAATTTATAATTACATTTTTTTTCAATTTCATACTCTTTAGATTAGATAGATTTTTTGTTTATATAAAAGTTCATAGATACAAAGACCGTTTTAAAATGTCCTCACCAGGATGTGTTCTTGTGGTACTAACACCAACGTATTTAGGAAAGCTCTCCCATTTAAGTACTATTTAAGTGTTCAAGTCTTATTTTGAATTAAAAATATAAATATATGATTAGATTCGAAGACTATATGAGTTACTTGTTCTAAAAAGACAGAAGAAAAAATGAAGATAGAATCCTTGACCAATTGCAAAAGCCACAATATCAAAGAAAGCCTTGAAACAAGGGAGCCCATGTCCTAAAGCAAAACTAAACCCTGGAGTCCTATAAAGTGAAGGCCCATTGTTTGATCCGTGAAGCCTAATTGAGCAACAACAAACCTTTTTTTTTTTTTTTTAAAAGCAACGACAAAGTGCATTTGGACTCTAGCACAATTGCAGAGTCCAGATCACATGTTCTTACTAAATCGTACTACCCTTAGTTAACCGAGTTAATATCATTCATCATTGTTTAAATTTAAATTTGAGACAGATCAAAGTGGTCAAACACCTTATGTTTTTAAGGACAATCTAATTTGAAAAAGAAAAGCAATACATGATAGATATTATTCTTGTTAAGATTTGCTTAAGACCAACTAAGAAATTATAATATACATTGATACAAGATGCAAGTTAGAAAGTGTATAGTGCATGCTTGATAATGACTATTCTAGCATCCGGATCATAATGGCTCCACTAGTAAAAGTGAGCAAAACTCGTTAGACCACGACGTCTAGAGGCAGAGCCCATGGCAACGGGCCTAGGGTAGCATCACTTGTAGTTGTGGGGGTTATATAGCATTATGATGGTTATTGTGGTTATATGCTTACCAATGATGGTTATGGTAGTTATGGCACTTACTTGATTACCAATGGTGGTTAGAGTAGTTATGGCACGCGAGTGGCACACCGTACGTTAAAAACATCTCACGCGAGTGGAACACAAGGGTTATTAAGATAATTTTGTTCTTCATACAGATCGATAATACAAATGTAGTCACAATTAAAAAATGATAGCATGATCGATTAGTTGATGTACTGTGAGTTGGGACGACAGCTGAATTATCGATTTGTATAAGGCATCATATATTAAGGTAGGAATGAATAATGAGGAAAAGCAAAATTACCTTAATAACCATTGTGAGTCACTCACATGCTATTAGTTAACGGATCTTCTAACTGTGTTTGGATCTTCTAACCGTGTTTGCACGAGGGACGTAAATTGTTAAGGAATTACATCTCAAGTGAAGTAAATGTTTTAAATGTTTAATTGATTTTGCGTAAAGTACATATTTAATCAAACTTTATGTATGTAAAATGCATTTTACTCTAGCTACATTAATAATATATTTGATCTCGCTCTTTACTAGTTGCATACTATCTAGAACTTAGGACACGCGAGCTGCATTGAGTCTTATATATACTGACATGAAGCCTACTATTCCACTAATGTTGACGCAGGTAAACCACAACTCAAATTCGGATTGTCATCATGACCAATGAGTAGAAATCCAACAACGGTTCACAAAATTCATTGAAAAATGTATACATCTTAGAAACAAAACACGGCTCAAGCTTTTAAAAAGGTAAGAAATATGACACTTCATCATGGCTACAAGCCTATTGTATTGCCAAGATACGAAACACCAAACCCGGCCTTGCTCGACCCTAGAGAACAGATTACCATGGTGGCGCCATCACCTAAAACCATCCCATCGAACACAACAAGCACCTTCAACGTTCACCAAGAACAACCTTCACTCTCCAAAGGCAACTCTCCAACGCCTCTGCCTCACCTCACGGAGAAGAGAGAGAGACAGAGATCAAGGCGGTGGCGGTGGCGCCGGAAAGAAAGGTGATACGGTGGGTAGAGAGTGTTATCATGTTCAACGCTTGGCCGGGTTATGCTTTTTTCAAAACTTTAAGAATTATTTCTTCACATTAAGTTTGAAACTTTTTGAAGAAATTGAATAGAGGTCACCAGTTAGCACCTACAAGGTGACAATGTTTGTCAAATTATTATTAGTAAACTCATTTTAACGAACCTTTCCGAAATAGTTAGGTTTCAAATAACTGAAAACAATATTCTTCAGCGGAGACTTTGTGTGGGCTGTGATCAAAAGTTGTTCGGTCATGTGCACAACCTCTTCTTTTCTTTCTAGCTAACACATTCATGTTCGATAGTAACATATTCACGACTGTATGTAGTTAAAGTATTCATCGGATGTGCTATATGTAATTTTGAGAGAAGTAAACATTATATATATATATCAATCAAATTCGCTCTTAGGTTTTCTACAAATTAAATTTAATTTGAACAACGGATTTCTACAATTTATATAAATTTTAGCTTTTTATAGCTAGGCTTCTTGAAATCATCTTGAGATGCAATCATATTTTTCCTGACATATTTCTTAAACCATTGGCTTTATTAGTACTTGAAATCAACTCAACAGATTTGTTCATACTTAAAATTACCTGCTCATGCCCAACACAATCTATAATCATTCAAAATTACAAAAAAAACACTTGAAACAAATTAAGACGATAATAAAAATGAATTGGAACTTACCATTCACTCGTAAAAAGAAGAAACTTTGATTTCTCTGGTGTTTTTTTCATTTTACCTCTATAAACATCAAGCTATACATCGTGAAACTTTTTTTTAAATCAGCTTACCTTTGGATGATGATTGAACCAAATTGCTTCTTCCTTATATTCTCTCCAATTACATGCACATGTGTATGTGAATACTTGTGTGATGAAAGAGAGCAGAGATAATGGCAGAAGTCATGAAGATGGCATTTTGTCTGCAAATACACTTGCACCTTAGTGGCTTAAATATGAGAAAGTGTACGTGTGAGCAACTAAGGTGCAGGTGCAAATGCAGATAAAACGGAACCACATCTTGAGAGAGAAACACACAAACACATACGGTGTAAAACACACACACACATATTTATTGTATTTCAGGAATACAGGAGTAAAGATCTCAACACACTCCGTGATATTCGTTTTAGTTATAGGGTGGGGTTATCTACACACCCAATATTCTATTTGCACACCATACGCCCCCGTATTGGCCTATACGGGGGCGTATAAAACCCTAACAGGCAGACTCTCGTGTCAGACCTCAGACCCTCGTGTCAGCGGCTCTCATACGGGGCGGGGCGTAAAGGCCAATATGACCCGTATATTTTTTTTTATTTTTATTATTATTTTTTTTCAACGCCAATACTAAACGGTACAAAATGTAACATTTATTTCCTTTCTAAATTTATTCTCTGTTCACCCCCTCCGATTCCAAAATCATCATCTTATTTTATATGACTCTACAACGTTGGAAGACCGTATGGAACCTAGTTTTTCAATTAGTCTTTTCGTATACAAATTTTACTTCCTAACACTAATATACATACATATTCTTCATACTACAC
>WOUH02040262.1:0-12303 GCA_009936405.2 Stevia rebaudiana
TTAACGGACGACGGTCTGTAGTGGGGCGTGCTGCTAGTATATAAGGAACACTGTAGTGAATTACTTTGCCTAATTTGGTTATAAATTGATGTTAGTTAATAAAGCTATGCACGGATAGCTAATTTGTAGAAAGATTATTAAAGTTATGTACGGATAACTATTATGTGTTGATTATAAAACCTAGAACTCACCAGCGAAAGCTGATCACTTTTAGCATGTATGCCAGGTTAAGTGCAGGTGGTAGTGATGGCATGTTTGGAAACTGGCTGCTGAATTTTGAAGACTGGCTTAGTTAGCATGTTAACATGTAACTTTTGTTGTTAAGCCTTCGGCTACGTAACGGGTTTACTTTATAAATAAAAGTTTATATTTCCGCTGCAAATTGAGTTATCTCTGTTTAGCTATTGTGCTTATGAGTAAATCCGATGACGTGACATGTCCCGGGAGACGGGCGTCACAGTTTGGGCCGAAGGCCATAAGAGTCCGATTAGTATATAAACTCGGTTGCTAGTTTTGTTTAGGTTAACTCTTGGAATTTATTATGTTCTTCGTGTACCAGTCGGTTCTTGAAACCGAGTGCACTTAGCAATCATTCAATACAAGTTATTTTTTTGTGTTCATCTTAATTGTTATTGTTTCTGTTCTTTTTGCTCATTGATATTACTATTCCGCAAGTTCTATTGGTGTTTAGTAATTGATATCGGTTTTAGATCCTGTTGTGGGACTAACAGTCAAACTTCATTGGCCCATACTTTTTCAAAACTTCTTGTGTCTAAGCACCACCATTGCCATCTTCCATTTTATATCCATTTCTTCAACATCGTTTGGATCTAATTCTTCTAGATCATGTTGAGTAAGTTGAGCAGCAGCAAGACTGCTTGCAACAAAACAATCTAGTAATAAAGGCTTTACATTTTTCATGTTGATCTTCAGACTTTGCTTTAACAGAATATCCCTTTGCTGAATTAGATTGAACTGCAGGTGGAGGTGATGAGACATTTCGTGATGGTTTTGAATATGTTCCAAATCCATTGGGGTCATATGTAGTATATTGTGAACCATTCTTGCCTTCATCTACCACCAAAGTTTGTACACCAGCAGTTTTAACAAACTTGTATTGACCCAATTGAGCAGTTGACATTCTGGCTTTGACATCCATGTCAATTGCTTCCAGCTTAGCAATCATCTCTTCAGTTTTGATTTCATCCAGATCTTTGGTTTCTTTGATCAAAGTAACCTTCTCACTCCAACTTTCAGGAAGTGTATTCAGAAATTTTACATTCAGATCACAGTTGTCATTTTTTATTCCAAACGTTTTCAATTCATTAATGAGCTGAACAAATCTCTAGATATGTTGAGTTACTGTTTCACCTTGCATATTATTGAAGTTATCAAACATCATTTTCAGATTATCTCTCTTCATTCTTTTCACTTGGGCATTGCCAGCAAACAAAATTTCCAATTGATCCCATAAGCTTTTTGCAGTTTCAAAATCCTTCACACATACCAGAATTTCCATTGGTAGTGCAGATTTGACAGTAGCATAAGCTTTTATATCCAAATTTATCATTCTCCTCTCATCATCTCTCAAGTTGATTCCACGAAGTGGCAGACACTTGTTGTGATATTTCAGCCTTGTTTCCTCATTGAGATCACTTAGCATTCTTGAACATTGGGGGCTTGCCTCTAGATGAACTTGATTTAAAGTAAACTGAAACAGATGGGCTATTTTGTTGATCCATGTTAGATTTTTGCTGATTTTGTTTGAGATTTTAATTTGGTTATTTTAATTTAGGATCTAATACCCTAGTTCAAAAATTGTCCAATCAATCAGTTCAAATCAGCTTACTCAGATTAGATTAGTTTTCTAGGAGAGTTAGAATTAATTGATTTTTAATTAATTGTTTAAAACTATAAGCAATTAATGAACACAGAGAAACCGACAAAATCAATAATGATTTTACGGATTACTGTCTGAATTAATGATTTGATTATTCAGTTATTATCCAAATCAATGACAAAATCAAAGGGGAAGCTAATAACATTGATTCGAGATCTATCCAAGAAAATCGAAAATCCATGGAACAGTAAACCCTAAAATAACGGTTTTCACGTTGAGACAGAAATTTGTGAATTGGGTCACAATTTTTCCGATCAGACTACTACAAATCAACCAGTTCATAGGTAATCATATACGCTATAATTGAACAAACAATTTATAGCTATAAATCTGATTATCTTAGAACACACAGTTTCACTAAGAAAACACAGTAAAACAGATTGATCAATCCATATCAATTTGTTAAACGAATTTATCAGAACTGTATTAGATTATACTCAGCCAAACGACTCTAAGCTTAGATCAGCTTTTGATCGCAGAAATCACAACTTCAAATTTTGAGTTTTCGGGAAAATCAAAATGTCGAGCATAAGGCTCTGATACCAATTGTCAGGATTGATTCGGTCAGATCTGATCAATAAGTTATGCGTCAGCACTCCATATACTTATCAGTAATGAAGTTGACTTGGGCAAAAGCAAAGTAGAAACGCTCAGCAATCCCTTGGATGTCAGCAGTGGAGGTGTGTTAGCAATGCATGATACTTGGCATTCAAGTGTTTAAGGATAACACATGAATGTCAGTAATTATGACTTGATTAATAGTACTCCAAGTGATCATCAGCACTCCTTACTGCATCAGCAATGCTTTGTGACTTCATCAGCAATCCAGTCTTGGTCGTTAGTATTGCTAGTTTGTTCATCAGTAATACTCTTGACTTCAAATATTTGACTCTTTTGTATGTCACCAATCCTTATTTCAGTGTCAGCATGCCTTTATGCTTGATTGCTTCCATCTACTCATCAGTAATCCTAAATATGCTGTCAGCAATGCATAATCCTTGCATATTCTACACAAATAAACAAAAGCTCAATAAGACAAACATATATGTAAACTAAATAACATATATTATAGCAGATTTGGTTTAGAAAACAAGACCATAATCTGTCATCCGTATTGAGCCTGTCAATACGTCCACATCATATATGGATTGTCGCGGTTTGTCGCAGACCGTGTTTGCCTCCTCGTGGCATTAGTTCCACTTGTCCTACGAGTATTAGTTCTACCGCGGCCTTTTCTTCCAACCATCTACAATCAAGATATAAGATACATTAATACTTCTGTGATTAATATAATCGTCAAACAATAATATTATAAATATATAAATACAGGGCCCTTTGCATTTATGAATTTATAATGCCACTGCATCAAATTATATCCTTTCACAATTGCATCATGGCCCATATCTTAATTATACTCAAATACCTAGGATTTACTCTATCCTGGTCTCATTCTGCCTCACTTGGCATTCTATCATTACTCTAGGATAACTTGACCCTCCAAGTCAATTACTTCTTTATCCGAGTATTCATGATTTGGTTACACCATGCTCCCACCTCCTGCATCCAAGCCGTAGATGTTCGAATCCCGAGTGTCATCTGTAGAGTGAAGTTCCTATTTGCAGTAGCAAATTGCAACTAACAACTTACCTCTACATATGAACCTAAGGGTCCTCCCATCATACGCTTCATGCATCCAATCTTCAGCATTTAGGCTTGCGTCAGGTCATCGGCTGTAGGTCTTTGGCATCATTCCTATCTTATTGGCATTGGCTTAACTTATCCTTAGAGTCCTAGTTTAAGCCTGGACGCTACTGCAAGCATCCAATTCTCTTAAACCAAGGCTCTGATACCAACTTGTAACACCCTAAATCCCTAGGATCCAGTCACGTTTGGATTTACACAAGAACACATGGCAAACAGAGATAAATAGAGGAAGACTTATTCATTAATATCAAAAGGTTAAGTATTACAAGCTAGATGCCAACTATACATCATATACAAATGACTAACTACAAGTCTTCAACACTTGATGCCATCCCAAGCAGCCTACACCGATGTCTTCCATACGCTCCTGCCCTGCTGCTTTTACCTTGAGATGTCAATCTAGCATACATACTAAAGACGCTCAGCTTTCGCTGGTGAGTTCTAATTTTTATTAGCGCTTACCTTGGTATCAATTCATAACAGGTTTTATATGACACGGCACAACAATCAGGTTTTACATGTTTATAGAAATAGTCCAGTCATTATGCTAACACATTTTGTCCTTGGCACCAACGTACCCGAGATCTTCGTTAGTTTAACATCAACGGATTACCTAAGCAATTTATTAGTTTATCACGCCCGTCCCTTAGGGTTACATATACCATGTTCTGGCTTGGTCGTCACCAACCTTAATTAAACAGTCAACTGATGAGTTACCCCATATTTCAGGTCTACTTTCTAACCAGAGCAGTGATCCCCACCGCAGCAGGTTGGACAGTACCGCTTGTCTAACTATCATATTGCTAGGGTCTTCGACCAAAGTCGGTTTCAAAACAATCAATGCATAGACTCTATTTCTTTCTACAAGACCTTTAAACCACAACAATTCATCGTTTCAATACCCATCCATTATCCCAACCACATCTATACTCAACCCTGAGTATCTTTCCAAAACCATTTTAAGATTTATTTTTTATTATATAATCCCGAGTAACATGGGCATTATAATGACATGATTATTCCATAATCCTGACTTACCACGGGCATTACAACGACATGTCTATAAATATTCTATCTTACACAATGTATATGGTTTTAAAGCAATAAACACATAGCAATATTATCCTAGGCCCAAAAACATTAATTAAGTGAAGGGATCATAGAACTCACCTTCAATCAACCAGAACCTCTGCTTATCACTCTAAGGATTTCCCGCACCACCGACTTCACACGCGAACCAAGAACTTCCCGAGTGCCTTCCGGTATTTCCCGAACACCTCACTTCTTCCACTATGAGTCTAGAGGGGTATTTGAGCGTGAAACAGACCAGAGAATCAAAACGAGCGAGTGGGAAATGAGCTGCCCGAGCAGCCTTTATATAGGCAAGTTCTGAGAACCCACGCGTGGTGCGCGGCTGCCAGCCACCAGGTGGCGCGTGGTCCTTGTTCGACGTGGCCACCTTCGTTGTTTGACACGTGGACTGCTGACTCATCAGATGCCTCTGCCACATGTCCTTATCCCTGCCACATCTTGAAACGTGTCATGCCACGTGTCGTGGCATGATTCGTCCTCGGTTAATCAGTTTTAGCGTGACTGGTTAACTTCTTTTTCAACGTTTCCCGCTTCGTTTAGACTCCGTTTCACATGCGGTTTTCGCCTACGTTCACGATTTTCAATTCTATATCTAACCCCATTGGTTTCACTTCCAAATGAGTTGTTTAGATTTTGACCTATCATACGCTCCTCGTTAAGCGTGTAACTCTCAAACCGTCGCTCATACCCAAATTTCGCATACACTCATTTGACTCTAAATTCTCTAAAGAATACCATCGTGAGATAAAAATTTCTAGGCTCAGGATTGTCCTCATCTTGGTGCGTTTATCGAGCTATCCTGGGTTTTCCTTTTATTGATATAAGCATCTAGGTCATGCCTCATCTGAAAACCGGGTGTTACATAAAACGTGAACAAAAGAATGTTAGAGAGATCAAGCCGAAACATTCCTAGTCAAGGTTCAACCCAAATAATGAACCTCATACATGCCAAAAACTTAAACCCCCACCTCCTTTTAAAAGAAAAGCCTAAACCCTAAAAGTTAAACCCCTAAAAGCTAAGATGAAAGGGTTCGACAAGACGGTTCTAACGCCGCTGAAATGAGTTCAATCGGAGTTCATATGAGTCGATTATGAGAAAATTAAAATCCATGATACCCTTCCTACAATAACAATAATTCTTATTTGATCCTGACCCTGCTTTTGTATATGAAAGTTAGTTTGATTTTTTTTAAGACCCAATTTGACCCAAACCAACCCGAACAGAACATAAAAAATTACCATATAATGATACTCAAACGACCCTAAAAAAATTTTCGTCACCCATGAAAAAATATTCTAGGTCCGCCACTGTGTGCAGATCCCAAACATGTTCAAATTCTAATCTAATTTCTGAACCTCTCGATCATGTGTCCCTCAACATCACAGACGTCATACCCGGACCATAAACACATAACACTTATAGTCTATTGTCATGTTATTAACGAAAACTAGCTCATGAAATAGAAATGTAACAACCTTGTAACTAATAAAGCGTTCTATTTATATTTCAGACTCAACAAGATAACCAAAAAACACGATAGATTAACAAGGCTAGATTGAATTATTTACGCACACCCAAATACATTGATTGGACTTCAGGAGCTGTGATTTCTACCATGTTTGCATTAGGGTTGATGTCAACAGACCTTTCACGGATTTCTCTATATTCTTGACATACCGCGCATAAATGGCAGCAAAGGTGTGTTATAAAGTCCCCACATGGAGCTTCCTGCAACGAAACAAAGAATTTAAAAAAGAAAACAAATAACATAAAACCCACACTCACATTTTATTAAATAACATAAACCCAAATAGACCAATTTTATAACTAAACAAGTCTAATGGTTGTTAAACCAAAAAAAAATAATAATAATAAAAAAAATACCTGCAAATTATACTTTGATCTTAGTGCTTTGCGGTATCCACATGCATAACATGCAGCAAAACATCCAGGAAAAACGAGAAGCAAACCACCCGATAACAAACAACAACATGAGTTGACTAAACCGCATACGATAAAATGAGTTGTACATGATCCCATAAAACTACTGGATCCTAAAACCTCTGCATTTTTTCCAAAAAGATAGCAAGGACATATCGTACCAATAAAACCTAATTAAGCAGAAATTAAAAATTAAGTATTAACTTTTGTGGTCAAAAGCAACATTTGAAACAAGTAAATGAATACATGCATAGAAAATAAACTGATATTGATCTTGAATTGAAAATTTATGTTGGATAATCCTTTTTAAAAGTATATTTTTGACACAAAATTATTATAATAACAAATCATTTCAACAAAAATAAATTTTAATTGGTTGGAAAATTCAATATCATCAACAGGGTGAAGGAAAAGCGCAGCAATTTTTAATTTGAGCAATCTGCAACCCAAAATATATTCATTTTTTTTCAAGAAAGATTGAAAGAACATATGTCATTCAGTTCCATTAGGAATTAAGATCAGAACACGCATGACCCATATCGTTTCAGATGAAAATATATTCAATTATTGGCTAGATAATACCCAATATATGAAGAATAATGTGATATAATATATGTATGTAAAAGCATATGTGATTGTTTGTTATGTATGCTTCTGACAACTGAACAAAGATTACACACTTTGAAGGTTGATCATCAAAAAATTTTTTTATCTTGTATAATAACACATTCTTCACTTAACACTTATCAATAACAATAAACGATTTAAATGCAAATTAGCTTCCAATTTCGAAAAAACAAGGCCAAAAGGTAAAAGGAGGTTAACATACAGCTTTGTAAATCATCAAAACATGCGCATATTCCTGATGACCACTGAACGGGGGCATCACTGAGAGTTTCACTTTTTGCAGGAGATTCATCTGAAAGTATTCTTTTTTCTAAATCTGATTCTTCTCGATCCGACTGTCCAAGTGGAATATAAGGAGGTGGTACATAACCACTCATTTTTTTCTAAAAAAAAAAAAATAATGCAAATACCATATAACTATATAAGATCATCAATGATCAGCATACATGATACACCAACATAGAAAGAAGAAAGATATGTAAGCATCAGGTATGACTAGGTTGACTTATTTCTTTGATTTTGGAATAACAAAGATGTCATGATAAATTGATAATTGACCAAGGGTTTATTACTTTGTTTGAAATACTGTTAACAAATTTTTAGAACATTATTTGGCACAAGACCTATATCATATCCCATTATCTGATTATGATATTCGATATCTCAGTAATCAATTTTAAGATACACATCCAATTGCCTTAAACCTATAAAAAACCAATTCTGTTTTAAGTAATGAAGATTAGGAATATGGTTTTATAAAACTGAGTATAACATTAACAAAGTGAATTCCTTAGTAGATAATTAGTAGCTTTTGCTATGAGTGTGATTTTGCTGGAAATGTTTGTTTGCTTGTTTAATTGATAAACAAAAATCTAAAAATCCATCTTGTTTATTAATATTGGTCCTTTTCAAAATCAAGATTAAAGTAAATCTTTAATCAACTTAGATGAAATCAATTTTAACTCCATAAAAGTTCATTACACGCAGTCAGGTAACATGATAAAACAAAAATTGCAACAAAATTCACATCGATTACGTCTACTAAAACATGTTTGATTCTTCAAGGATTAGAATATTGTCCAAGACTCGAATCATTGGCTAACCGCCTAACGAGACGAAATCTAATAGGGCTTTATGCTATCAAATTCAAAAATCGAGCTATTGGGCAAATTGGGTAACACAAAAACTTGCCTGAAATGATAGCTGTCAGCGACAAGTTTGATTGTTGTTAAGTCATCAACCTCACATGCAGTCGATCAGTAGCCGGAGAGCGATTCAGGTTGCCGGCGAGACGGAAAATTGAGAATAGATTGATCGCAGGATCTACGAAGCCTTTGTTATTGATGAAACTTATGTTAGCTACCGTTTGCCCCTTCTTTCCTTTTTTCATTTTTTAAAGTAAGATTGTTTTTAAAATAACTAAAAAACCATATATATTTAACTAAAAATATAATAGTTTTAAATATTTTTTTTAGTAATTTATAATCAAAATAATATAATAAGGCGGAGAAAATGTTAACTTCATAATCATGAGACGTGACACAAAAATATAGTTATTTATTATTATTTATCATGTATATATTATTTCTTTAAACAATCAAGTCACATGTTGTCTAAACCTACGTTGTCACCTTAAAATATGATTCGAATAATTAAGCTACTTTTTTTCGTATTATATGTCAAGAGATAATTTCTCACATTTGCTAAGAAAGTATCACGTGTCTTCGGGGAGAGTAAGTCGTCACATACTTGCTCGGTTTCCCATATGTCATATCAATGTCTTAGAAAATATCCCAAATTTGTTACTTTTTATATCTCTTTTTGTATATCATTAATTTTATTTATATAAAAAACCCATTAATATACTAATAGTGAAAAAAATACAATAACTTATCAAACATATTTGCAAAAATTAAAACAAAAAACAAGAAGTATAAAACTAAAATATGATAAATTAAAATTTCCTTTTGTTTTACATCAAAACCCTAGCTGTGGGTCTCCTATTGTTTGGTAGGTCGGGTCACCACTTTATTTCATTCGTGACGAATGGCAATCCATCTAATCCTTTACAATGCCTAAAACCTGCCGATATGGTTAAAATCGCACACGGTTGCCGAAAACATTTTTTTTTTGTAAATAGTGGCAAACGCGGATGATTGGTTTTTCAAATCATGCCATTTTACGTACGCATTCACTCACGTTGAAGAAGCAAGTGAAATTGTGTACTAACATGCTCCCAAACACCAATATGCGGATGACGGGTACATGATCACGAGCAATCTCGACTCAAGCTTTGGTGAAGGCCTCCTCCTACTCGTTTGCACATGCTAGTAGACCATTATCGTTGCTCGGTTATTTTCTTTAAATGTAAGTGTATTGCCATTCTTTCTTTTACCCAATGTAATTATAATTTTATTATTTGCAACCTAACAACTTACAAATTTACAAAGAATATCATTAAAGTTTCAATCTCAAATCAAAGTTTCTCTTAAAAACATTTCATGAACCGAAGATACTAGGGAAATTGATATTACTAAGAAAGCCACCTACCTATCTTAACATCATTTTACAAGCCCGATTCCCGTATACTATAAAAATATTTTAGGTTTAACAATAATGGGAAAAAATAAATATGAAATTCATGTATACTAATGAGCGGTGGTAATAAGCGGCTGCAAGTACTCAACTCTCACATTTCCGGTAATCACCAGCATCCTTTTCCGATGGCGTCTGAGAAAGACGCCGCACTTGCTGCCGTTGCCTCCGATTCTCCGACCATGTACTCTCATCTTTTCTGTCTACTACTGATGCTGGATAATTAACCGTTTTACCACTTTTATGTACATATTAGTTTGTTGAGATTAAGATCTATGTCCTTCAGAGCGAAGGTGATCCGTTTCGACTGTGTTTAGTGTTTACACGTTTTAATTCGGTGCTTGATTGAATGATGAGTGTTTATGTACTGCTTACGCGGATAATTAGATCAGTCTTTAGGGTTTTAGATTCCCTAAATCCGAAAAGGCGTTAGCTTTAGGGTTTTATAAGTGGCTAATTGTACATCCTGATGCGAAATTGACTTGGGTTTTGGTAGTAGTTTATCGAAACATTTTTTATTTGTTTTACTTGATATCCAGCTTAAAGCATATTATTGAATATAGATCTGTGATCCGTCTGTTTTTATAATAACTTTTATATAAACTAACGATTTTGAGATAAGAAAAAGTGTTCAAACTTCTAAACCCCTAAACCGAACCATTTTGCTGTTTTTTCTAATCTGTCGTTTGGAGATCGTTCTAGAATTTAACCTGACTGTGAACAGTTTTCTTGGTAGATTCAATTCTCTCTTGTGAGAATTTGGTAACGATTCAAACATTACTTAGAGCAGCATTCACAGTAGATTCTTCGTCTCTATCTCTATAAATCACTTAAAATAATAATTTTTTCTATATCATTTTTAATTAAATAATACTTTTTAATACCCTTATCATTATATTTTCTCTATCATCCACTTACAGCCACTTTCATATTCAATAAAATATTACCTTTTTTAAAATCAATACCTTTCTCTCTCCTATTCAATTTACAAAATCATTACATTTTTCTCTCCAAATCTCTATACTTGGAGAATCTATCAATTTATCTATATTTCTCCACTCACATCCACTTTTAATAGATCTCTATAATACAGAGAATACACTCACACCAAATTTAGAGAACCCAATGTGAATGCTCTTATGTTTGTTTTAAGCATATTTAATATGAATGTACTATTCATTTGCTAAAAGGAAATCATCAAAATATACTTATATGTTGATATATTTTATAAATGACATCCTTGTGTATTTTACTCCTTGCATAATCATCAAGTTACTTAGAACTGTGTTGTGAATGAGAGCTTTGATACTCAAGCAAATGAGTAAATGACATTAGCACCATCAATCTGTCATGCATAAAAGCTTGCTATTTGTTACATAATCTTTTTATAGTTATGAAAACTATTACTCATAAATTTAATTTTCTGGTACACGCGTTTTTTTGTTGTACGTTGACCCGTCACCTCATTGTTTATACTTTTACACCTTAGATGTATCTTTTGTAGTTTAAATATCATTAATTTTTTTTAACTCTTAAAAACGCTCAAATAAAAGCTTTACAAATATGCTTACGTAAGCCTTGTTTGTTGATTTTACAGTTTTGACAAGATTATTAACAAGGAAATCCCAGCGAATGTGGTGTATGAGGATGATAAGGTAACACATTACTCTATTTAAATTGCAAAGATCTTTTATTTTGAACTAATAATGTGTATCTTACAAAGTTACAATCAGATTATATATTAATTATATATAAAAATGTTTTATCGTGGTAGGTTCTGGCATTCAGAGATATTGCTCCTCAAGCACCCACACACATTTTGCTTATTCCAAAAGTTAAAGATGGGTTGACTGGTCTTTCTAAGGTAATTAAAGATTTAAAGATATTCACATATAGCTGTATGTTTATATGCAATGAATAAATTCATAAGGATTCTGTTTTGAGACATTATTGGTCCTTT
The DNA here is from genome assembly GCA_009936405.2 of Stevia rebaudiana. Taxonomy (NCBI): domain Eukaryota; kingdom Viridiplantae; phylum Streptophyta; class Magnoliopsida; order Asterales; family Asteraceae; genus Stevia; species Stevia rebaudiana. The sequence goes on from WOUH02040262.1 coordinate 11,821, forward strand.
GAACAAAAATAAGGCTATCTTAGACTGCTTATTAATAGTCAAACACATGCAATAAGACATAATGAAACATTTTTTGCAAATTTTTTATAACTCTTGGTCATCAGGATATGATTGTCAGTTGACATAAATAATCAGCTAAGATATATATATATATATATATATATATATATATAGGTTTAAGATAGAACGAAAACCCTCACGAGTTGAGAAAACCCAGAAAACTCTAAGAGATAACCCAAAAACGCTAAGTTAGAATTTTTTTTTTTTTTTTTTAAAAAAGGCTCACCTTAAAATCCATTTTCGTCAGTTTTTATAAAAAAAAAACAAAAAAGCGCCGAGTACTTTTTTTTTTAAAAAAAATACCCCTAAAATGAAAAAAATCAGCGTTTTTTTAAAAAGTTCAGCTAAAAATTTTGTAACATATGTAACATTTTACATATTGTAACATATGTTACAAATTCCGAAAGTTGAAAAAAATATTTA
>WOUH02040283.1:0-12302 GCA_009936405.2 Stevia rebaudiana
TTTGGGTTTTTAAAAAAATAACCGGTTCGGTTATTTTAAAACCGGTTTTACACCGGTTAACCGGTTTGTGCATCTCTACCTCTGAGTGCACCAACTGCTGTTCTAAAAAAAATAAAATATAACAAAATTTAAATGCGTCAACTCAGGAACGTGATGGGTTAACAAGAACAAAATCCGTTTATTTTTGCAGTTTTCCCTGTAATTAGTGATTCACATGCATATGGGGGTACATGTACATCTCTCGAGTGACATACAAGACATTAGACATTGTAAAAGGTTTTTGGGCTCTTAGTTTTCTCATTTTAATAGGCTTCTCTTTCTTTCTTTACAGATTTCGTTTTGGGCTTGCTTTATGGGTTGTTGTTTCATCTGGTTCTAGCTCAAGGGCCCAACTCTTTAGGGTTGTCAAGTCAAGGTCGTTTTCTCTCAGACGTTGCTAATGTCATGGATGTATTGCTGACCATGACTCATGTGAGTTAATATCTTTTGATTAAAACATAGCTATAGTAATTTTTAAAAATTAAAAAAAAAAATCTTTAACCCTATAAAAGAGTTTACATACAATTTATTGTTGCATATAAACTTTTGATGTTTAAAAAAGCTTCAAGGGCCATAAATTTACCGAAATGCCCCTATCCAACTTTTAGAATTCCCCATTCGTTAGGTGTTATTGACAAGTGTTTATACATTGCGATAGGGTCATGTACTTATACTTGCTGATATTTGTTAAGATACAAAGAATGTGATTAATCATTTGGTACGAATTAAATGTTAATTTGTTACCGTACTTTAAGCATAACAAGCTTATTTCAAAAAGAATCAGAATCATGGGAGCATGATACAAAAATGAAATTACAAACAGAGCATTAGAATTTGTTGATAATTAATCAAGATTTATTTTTTATACATGGGTTTGAAGAACAGGAAGAAATTCTAGATGTCTGTATGACTCAATCTATTTTTTAGCTGAAAAAAAGATTAATTTTTATGATTTACAACAACATTTGGGGGGACCCAACAACCTTGAGTGGTGATTGAAGTCTGAAGATGTGTAGGGACTTGTGAATTCAAAGATAATAAGAAATGGCTTGCTTCATAAAGGAAAACAAGCAAATTAGATATTTCTTGTACGGTGTTCGAGTCATGTATTTTTGTTTATTTTTGTGGTCAAGCCTTCAGTTAATAATACCAGAAAGTGTTACGTCATGATTAAAGTATATGTGTATTAAAATGTAATGATATTGTTTGTTTATATATAGATTTTGTGTCTTAAGTTTTTATGTTCTAGATATATTTTGAAGATATTTTGTGTTATTTACCTAAGATATGTAACACTACTAGCTCGAAAACTTAAACAAAAAAAAAAAAAATAAAAATAATGAACTTTGTCGCCGCTGCAACAACGTGTGGCATCTAACTAGTTCAGCATAAACACATTAGACATATTAAGACATGTTAAACGCATTTTTATTGTATTATTTATAACATTAAGTTATTACTAACTTTTTTTTTTAAAGGCGGCACTTCAAATTATAACTAACTCGTATTGTTATGTTAACGAATTTGTGTCAAAAACTTACGGATTACATTCAACAGATTCAAACCAAATAATATCTTATGTTTGGTACTTTTGACTTATTCATGCTGATCATTTGGTGTCGAATGAAATACGACGGCTAACATGTAAAAAACCATTTGGTGTCGAATGAAATACGACGGCTAACATGTAAAAAACAACACGAAAGTAATAAAGTCCACCTTTAGAGCATTCATATTAGACTCTCTATAAAATATGTAAGTGAGTTCTTTATATTATAAAGATTGGTTGGAAGTGGTTGTGAGTAGAGAGATATAGAGAAACTGATGAAACTAATAAATATAGAGAAACATTGTTCATTAAAGTAAATTGAAGAGAGAAAAAATAGTGAAAAGGGTAAAAAAATATTATTATTTAATTGAATAGGAGAGAGAAAAAGTAGTGAAAAGATAAAAAATATTATTATTTAATTAAATATAAGAGAAAAAATATAATGATTTTTTATAAATTATAGATAAAAATATGAAGATGCTAATCTGAATGCTCTAAACCAGTTGTTTTTAAATAATTTGTTCCAGTCAACCAAAAAGTCAACCAAAAACCAGATAACGTGTTGGTTTCATCAACCACATATACTATAATTTTAAAATCAATCAAACATTCTAAACCTCTGTTTTACAAACCACGAACATGGAGATCGTTTCTCCAAGTTCTGCACAACATCATGCCGTCACAATTTGGGAAATCAATCGAGATCGACTCACTGCGATGAAACACAAACTCTCCGACACACCCAAACTACTGTCGGTCGCCGCCGGCCGGACCACCTGCTCCATCTTCAAAGTCCCACAAACCTTAATCGACGTCAACGGTAAATCATACCAACCTCACATCGTCTCCGTCGGACCGTTACATCACGGTCAGCCGCACCTCGAGATGATCCAAGAGCACAAGTGGCGGTTCCTTCGCCACTTGTTGAACCGAACACAATCCAAAGGGATTGTGCTCGAAGACTACTTAAAAGCCGTGCAACGGCTCGAGGTACAGGCACGAGAGTGTTACTCTGTGACGGTACCTTACACAACCGACGAGTTCATCGAGATGATGGTGCTCGACGGTTGTTTTATAATCGAGATTTTTAGGAAGATTGGTGGTGTGGTGGAGGTTGAGGATTACGATCCACTTATAACCATGTCGTGGATTGTTTCATTCTTGTTACGAGATCTGATTCGATTGGAAAATCAGATCCCGTTCTTTGTTCTGGAATCTTTGTTCCAGTTGACAAAGACAGATGAAAGCCCAACGCTGGCTACACTTGCGTTGGGCTTTTTCAATTTAGCTGTACAAAGACCGGATTCCGTTCTTGAGAAATACTCCAACATTAAAGCCAAACACTTGGTCGACCTTCTTCGATCAAGTTTCCTTCCACCGGATCTCGATCACTCTACAAAACCCGACAATCGTCCACCACCACATGTAATTCACAGCATCTCAAAGCTCCGACGATCGGGAATCAAACTAAAACCATGGGAAGCCGAAAGCTTCCTAGTGGTTAACTTCAAACATGGTATAATACACATGCCGACTATAGCAATCGATGATTTCATGTGCGCTTTTTTGTTAAACTCGGTTGCATTTGAACAATGTCATAGTGGATGCTTGAAAATCTTTACCACATACGTAACGCTACTCGATTGCTTGATCAACACATCTAAAGACGTCGGGTTGTTATGCGATTGGAACATTATCGAGAACTATTTGGGTACCGATGCCGAAGTTGCAACTTTTATTAACAATATGGGAAAAGATATTTCATTTGATATTGATGTGTGTTACTTGGCTCGATTGTTTGATAGCGTGAACCGGCATTATCATAGCGGGCGGCATGTTCAATGGGCGAGTTTTAAGTACACTTATTTTAACACGCCATGGTCGTTGGTGTCTGCGTTGGCGGCTTTCGTTCTTTTGATTCTAACCGTTGCACAGACGTTTTACACAATCCTTGGTTATGTTCGACCTTCTTGATCGGTTTATGACCATTGAACATATCATTTTTTAGAATTATATACATTTTAATACGTGGTTGTTAGTTTCGCTATAAAGTGTAGTTAGTAATTATAATGAGTATAAAGTGCTAGCATAGTTAGACATAGTGGGATGCGATTTTGATCTATATATGATTCATCGATGTACATCATATCTCGTGATTTCTTATGATCGTGAACAAGTTTGGTGATATGAAATGCTGGTTTTTGGGCTTGGCTAAAAGTTGTCTAAGTTGTAATATTCTTTATGTTTGTTAGTTTGTAGTGAATCGTTTTCTAAGATATGACATTTAACGTGTTAGCATACAAAATGGAAAATCGGGATAAGCGTAGGAAGCCGGAAGAATGCGACACGTGTCATCCGAGGAAGAGTATGAGAGTTAAAAAAATTAGGCAACCCAATTTTTATATATATATTTACCGACAAACTGGGTAAAAAAACTGACTGTTACTATAAAAATACATACCGGTGGTGTTAGTTTACGTGATGTTGTTTTGAAAAATAAATAAGATTTTGAGTTTGAGTAGTTAATGGACTCATCTTCAGGTTATTCAGTTTTCTCAAGCTGGCAAATATTTTATTTTCTCGTAGTGGTGTATGAACGTGTGAGTTAGTTGTTAACTTGTTATTGTGGAAATTTTACAATTTTCATAAGAAAACATAAAAACTACAAAATAAAATGATAAATACTCGACTTTTATTCTTTGAAACACGTTTCCAACTTTTTACGAGTTTTCAATGAAATTTAAACTGCTCTAAAATATTCACCTAATTATACAAGAGTTTGGTATATGACAGCTGTGGAATTGGATTATAGTGAATAAAATTATCACAAGTGTCGAAGTATTAGTTAGATAACATTTTCCTTAGCAGCCATGGACCATATAATTTTTATTGGCAATCAACGCATTTGCATACATAATCTGACCAATATTAAAATCATTTTTATCAATAAAGTATTAAAGTCCTATTGTATCTATCTTTAAATTAGTACAAGTTGAGTAAATTAGTCAGCTTTTAGTTAAACATTGGTGAATGTTTGAATCAAGTTAGTTTGCTGAGTTTATTATCATATTTGAACCTCATAAACATTATTTTAATTAGAGATGGAGTCGAACCATGTACTTAATGATACAATGAACCTCATAAACATTATTTTCATTAGAGATTGGCACGACCATTTACTAGATATTAGAATGACCAGATGATTGCGACAGGTAGTTGGGCGTAATGGCTAGGCTAAATGTTTGGATGCTTAGAAGTGAGGGTTAGAGCCTACTATCAAGTGGGACTTGTCTCGTACAGTCCGTGTTTTGGTCTGATTGTCAATTAGAATCAAACTCGCCTATAACTGATATTTCATTCTTTAGATTTTTATAACTGTTAGGTTCAATTATAAATGGGTCGGTTAACCATCGACTCTACATTGCATTCAAGTTAATTATAATTTATTAATCATATTACATTTAATTATTTACACCAAAAAGTAATTAATATTAATAATCCTTCAAATTCATAGAGGGTAATAGTCGATAACTGATATTTTGATTATAAATAATAATTTTTTTTAACATAATGTAGTCTTTATAAAAACAAAGAATATAAATATGGTTTTTAATGTTAATATGTTTGGTTTGTTATACATATATAACCATAACAAACTATAAAAACTTTTTGTTTGTTTTTATTATTTTTGTTCGATTTTCTCAGATAGTTATACTGTTATACTGTATTTTGGATTTTATGATCTTTTTTGTACATTAATTTTTGGAGCATTTCACTTTTGTTTAGGGCTTGCTTTTCGGAGTACTCTGCTTTTCGTGTATAAATCTATGTCTAATAAATAAGTAAGTGTGTGTTACTTGTCTTAATTCCATCAATTCAAGATTTCTTTCCCGACTCTTATATTTCACATTTCTTATTTAATTTATTGTTCATGTAATACTTAATATTTCTTTATTCATCCATTTATTTTCATTTTACTTATTCATTGCCTAGGTTTTATTCGTTTTATGTAGACAGTTCTCTAAACTATTACCGGATTGAATAATTATTTTTATGCTTAAAATTTCACATATATGTTTCTCGTAGGGTGTGTGAGGTAACTTGGCGTGCAAGCCTTTCATTAGAGAAAAAAGTTTTACATCAAGAAGCAATTAATCAAGACTTGTTCAATTAGAAACATTAATAACGAGTAGAAAAACATATAACTTTGAATAGTCAAGTCAACCCACGAAATGTTCTGGTCAAGCTTGCTGATCACACAAAGATTTAAATATAAATATCATCCATACCCACGCATTTTGATCATATCATCGTCAAGAAAACCAACGTTCTGCATTTTTAATCAAAATCAATCCTCTCAAACTACCACAATGGTGATAAACGATCTAGTTCGCGATACAGAATCCGTGCAATATTACCCCGATCAAAGTTATATGTCCGACTCAACATTCGAAAGAATCCCCTCATTTACATTGCAAGATGAGACATATTTGGACAATCACATAATTGGCGCAATAAAGGAATGCTTAGAAGAAATCGATACCAAAGGGAAAGAATTGTTGAAGAAAATCATTTCCAACGCTCACGTGGAAGTTTCATTAGGAAGAGTTGCACGCGAAGCAATCGGAGACTCTCGAGCTAAGGACTTTTTGGGAAAAGTTGTGACAAAAGTAATCAACAACATGAAAGCCCAAGAAGATGGCGATTTTGTTGTCGCTAACAGAGATCTAAGTATTGACGATGAATTGAGCCAGAAACTTGAACGTTTTAAAGTCAAGACCTTGAATATTGGTGGCATTGTTAAAGAAGAACAAAAGTGAATTCTTCAAGGGCATATTTTTTCAAACAAATTACTTGAATTCTTTGATTCTTTTGGACGTATCTATTTATAATTATTTTTTTTGTATATAGATCTTGGTCTTATAAACATAATCTCAACTTTAAGTCGGGTAAATTAAATCAATTTGAACCAAAATTAATTTATTTTTTTCATGAATGTATCCGTGTGTTAATGTTAGCGTACATTTTATATTTAATTATTATTATTATTATTATTATTATTATTATTATTATTTTTGAAAAGCAAATCTACCACAGTACTACTCCTAAATTACTCCAAATACTATTAGAACCCAGGACCTGTTTTAAAAAAAAAAACATTGTCTCTACCAAGTAAGCTAGTTACACATTCGCTATTTTATCTTTAATTAACCATAACCACTTTCATAATAAGTAATAAAAATTACAATGTCAACATAAATGACCGTCGAACCGTCGATCACGTAGTCAGATTACTATTCGTTGTTTTATCATGAGGTTAACCTTGATATTTCTAGGTTATATATTTATATCATAAATAAATTAGTTTCAAATAGAATACCTATCTTTGATAGAAAACGTAAGCACCCGTATGTGTTTACGTGGGTAATTGTCTAATAGCAGTACAAATTTTAGCAACATCGGTAGTAAATAGCAAACTGCATAACAAGACGAGTGTCGAAAAATCAAACATGTATAATACTGTCGTGTGTGCAACATGTGTGTGTTTTTCCAAATATTTACAACAATAACTTTGTGGTCAAATTTGTATATGAGGTTGCGTATTTGGGTGATTTGTGTAATGGATATGATAATAAAATTAAGAAATGACACAGGTGATTATGAGGAAAGTCCTTGATCCTTTGGGATCTCCGGATAAAATCTTGGGAGGTGACTAGCTAATCGTCACTCTACCTCATGTTGTTCTTATTGATTGTAACAAAAATTACAATGTGAGAGCAATAACGGATCGACTCTAAGTGTTATAGAGTAAGTTGCGAGTGTGTTGTGTGTGTTCTATATAAATCTCTTTTCATTTATGAAAAAAAAAAATAGCAAAAACCTGAGAATCGCGAGGATAATTGAGGTCTCATTACACATTTTCTCTGACCGATAACCGGTTCCTTAGTACAGACTAGGCCAGCATGAAATACATGTGAAGTCGACAAGTCAAAGCCAAGAAAACAAAAGTCGGTAAGTAAGGTTAGTATTCGCGATACTGGACTTACTTGAGAAGTTGAGATCAAGGTCCAGATCATAAAATTGACCCGTATGAGTGTGGTAGTCATATGTTATTATACAATAAATGAATATATAAATCATGAGATATATCAATTAACAACATACTATGAATCCTAATAGCTTTGTTCTTGTCATAACGAAGAACAAAATAAATACAAACAGATTATCAAATTAATCTTCACAGGTTGCACTTTGTACGTTCATTCCACAAGATATAGCCTAAGCTCAAGGGCGGACCTACCCTTTAGGGTACGGGGTTATGCGACCCCATTGAAATTCAAATCGTAATTAGAATGTATATGGCAAAAAAATTTTGACTTCATAGGATTTTTTGGATTGACCCCGTAAATATTGTTGAGAAGGATGAATGATATAAAATTTAAGTCGGCAGATTGGTTAGCGTTACGTTACACGAGTGTTGGCTCTTACCCGTATGTCCAGACCCTAATTACAAACCGTAAAAAGTAACCCACAAACATAGACGCAGCAAGGTCTCCTTCCTCGTCTTCCTGATTTGAGTTCATACCTTCATATACTTGAGACACGACAATCTTCCTCAAATCTCAATCCTATTTCAATCTTTGTCAATGCTAGTTCAATTTTTCTAACTACTAATTCAATTTCAATATCTTCTCAAAAGGTTAGTTTTTCTTTTACGATTCTTGAATGCAACTTGATTGGTTCATTATGTGATTGAAAATTAAAAAATAGTATTTTAGTAAGCTACATGATTATGCATGTCTTCTCGATTCTAAGCAACTTGATAGTTTTTTGTTCCAATTGGTGACCTACCCAATGTTTAATATTTGTGAAATGATGATTATTTTTGTTTGGATTCTGTTATTGAGTTGTCTGCAATAGGGATGTAGAGGTTTTTTGGTTGAAGATTTGACGCTGAGACTTCATTAGTCATCAATTTTGTGCTTGAAACTATTTGTTGACTATTCTTGGTGTTGTGCATAAGAGAATTGATTACAAACTTAATAGAAGCTCTATTTCACTTAATCTTAGGTGTTTCACTTCGCTCAATCTTACAAGTTTCACTATGATTTTCTTAATGTGGCTCTATGCTACTGAAATAAAACTCAAAGGATGAGCTAAAATTTTAGACATTTTCATTCATCATATAAGTGCTTTCAAATAGTCACGTAACTTCTTCATAGATGACACAAAATTTTAGATGGTGTTTGATCCTTTTATTGAATATTTTATGCTTAAATTGGAACTTTAGTGATAACAATCGACCCGACCCGAACGCAAAAATTTATTGTCGTAATGATAGAATTCTAGCACCTATAAACGCTACCCCAGTGACAAAAAATCCCGAGTCCGTCACTGCCTAAGCTATGTACGTAACCACGTTCACTGTTAAATCTTCAACAGCAAATTTAATCAATGCTTTAACAGAGGTTAAGTGGCAATCCTCAAAATAAAAATGTTCTCTTTCAAGGATTGACCTTGTACTATTTATTATTAATCGATATTAACCATAATTGACTGATTATGTTTCCCTAATTACCAATAATTGTCCCAAGTAAGCATCATTGAGCAATACAACCAACAATATAAGCCATTATTAATCAATAATAAGTTGCTAACCATTAAAATTGATCCTAATTGGCCAATATTTTACTTGATCGACTATTATTCATGACGATCATTTACCCAATTAACAAGACCTTAATTAACCATTATTGACTAATGTTGGCCATAATTGACCAATTCTAACCCTAACTTTTTTTAAACAACATAGGATCTTGCGTTCTAGCCACTTGTAGCCGGCAATGTAGTCAAGATCGATTCCTCGACCTTCGTGAGACCGTACTCCCAGATAAGCGGGAACCGGATGGAATCCGTAAACCCTCTCTCCTCCTCCGGTTTGAACCGGTGACCTTTATCCGAGTTTCACTTTCTGCCCATCACAGAAATTGCCCAGAGCAATGCTCTGAACCAGATTTGAACCTGAGACCCTCCAAAGGGAGAGTACCAAGTCTACACCTCTTTCTAACCACTTGAGCTAGAAATCATTGGTTTCTAACCCTAACTAACCATCATTGATCCATTTTTGGTTAATTCTATCAACTTTTTTTAACGGTGTTGTTTCACGTACCATGTATGTTATCTAAACTGGGCTCACCGGGCAGCGGTCAAACAAGCCAGGGCCGGTCCGGAAGGGAGGGCGAAGTGGGCGACCGCCCAGGGCCCACAGATTTAAGGGGCCTATAAATTAAAAAAAAATGTGTATATATTTTACCTGTTTAGTTTTTTTTTTATATAAATTTCTATTGAGTTAGTTTGGTCTCACTAAAACATAGACCCAACTAAAAATTTAAACTAAGCTCAATGATCATTTGTTCACAAACGACATAATATTTTAAACACAGTTGACCTTTAGTCCATTAGTAATTCAACTTCAATGGCTCTCGCGTTAAGTTAAATGAGTGCAACGGTCATTGACCGTTGCACCAACTGCTGTTATAAAAAAAACCAAAAATTTTAACTAAGCTCAATGATCATTAGTTCACAAACGACATAATATTTTAAACGCAGTTGACCTTTAGCCCATTAGTAATTCAACTTCAATGGCTCTCGCGTTAAGTTAAATGGTGTGACATATCACAAAAAGCCTCAAAATAAAGTTAGTAAACGACATATATTATTATAACAATAATTATCTTATTATTCATTTTTTATATATAAACTATTGAGTTTGTTATTTTTGGAGGCCCATTTTTTTCACTCGTCCTGGGCCCACAAATCTTTTCAGATTCTCGGGACTGGTCCTGACACCTAGTGATGTAATATATATATATTTTTTTTCAATTCAAACTACAATTATGTTCTACATTTATAATTTTTAGAGTTAATTATACTAAATAGTTCACATGGGTTAAATAAGTAAATTTTAAGCTTTTAACTTTAAAAGGTTGTTGATGTTTAAGATATATGATTTTCCATTTGTAACATAGGGGCCACATAGCACTAAATTCCCTTTAGAAATTTGTTAAATCTGTGTGCAATGACTATTTTACATTTTTCTAAAGGATTATATATGTACCTTTCCACCAAATTGAAAAAAATAAATAAATAAATAAATAAAATTTCTCCATACTCGTGACCACACAGGCTAAGATCAAAATTGGTATCGATTAGATTTAATTAATAACATAACATTTGTTTTGCTCTTTCACAAACTACTTATAATCTAAAGTAAAGGAGGTATTGGCTTCAAAGACGAAAACACATAGGTTAGTTTAAGGGGGTGACGATCTCAAGTAGGTGGTAGATTAATTTGGCTCGTCGCCGGAAGGTGGGTGCGTGAGGATTGTTACAACTTGCAACGGTGAGATTATTTTATCTTGGAAGAAGAAAAAGAATCGAGTGGGAGAGTTGGGCTATATTATTTGCTTTCTTGGTTGAGTAAATTACTTCAATAATTTATGTGATATATCTGAAGACTGTAAAATGGGTGTTAAACTGTTAATACAAGTTTAATAAGGTTAGACGTTGTATATGTGGATCACCTTTTCAAATAATATATAATGTAAGTGAGGAATTCACTCATATATGGGATCGGGATAAGTATTTGGTTTTGAATACTCATTAGTACTAATTTTCACTTTTCTATATCTTCTTACCAGTACCAACTAAAGAAGTAAATTTGTCACGTGTACTCATACTCTACAGGTGCCGTACAAATATATTCAATACCAGTACTAACTTTTCTTAGATTTTGATACCGATAATTTTTATATTGGGGCGGTACCGATTTTATCCCTAGTGTATCATATCTAAGAAAGAATAATTTTCCATGATAAAGTTTCATTTATGATATAATTTATACCTATATTTAGAGAAAACTAAAAATATTGTAATGATGTGCTGGTAAAACAAAACCAGTGTTGCAAAAATCGGCTTAGGCGGTTGACATACGCCTCGATTTTGGCTAGGTGGCTGTCTATGCGCTAATGGGGTCTAGGCGAATCTAGATGCCAAAAAATCGATCAAAATCCACAAAAATCAGTCAAAATTGGTAAAGAAAAAAATAATCAAAATTGGTAAAAATCAATCAAAATTGGCTAGCATTCATTAAAATTGATCAAAATCATTGAAGTATTGGTAAAAATATAGTTATTTTTATAAATTCTATACAAATTTCGTGTATAGGATCAGGATCAAATAAAAACCAATAAAATTCATTAAAACTATGAAAACCACTATAAAGCATGTTTTACATATATGTAACTGTGTATTACATGTATGTATATCGTATTATTTACATATATGTATATACGTGATGATAGTGGTTTTTTTGGTTTTCACTAAACATCGGTTTTCAAAAGAATTCGATTCCAAAAAAACTAAAATATCACAATTACATAACCATTCTAAATAGAAGTAAAACAAATATGTACTTAAAAGTGAAAACCGGAAAAAAGTAAAGAGAAAAGTGGACTTTCGGCAAATTGAAAATTCAATTTATTAACAAGTTGAGCCCTCTCAATTCCAAAACGACTTTCGGCACGACTATAAGAGCACAAGGAGTCGTCCCAGCTTTCCCCACTTTTCCCCGCTTTCACATCAGCGCCACATCAGCTTCCCCACTTTTCCCCATTTCACTGGCAACCGTCCCACTTTTCCCCACTTTCCCCTT
>WOUH02040383.1:0-12293 GCA_009936405.2 Stevia rebaudiana
TGTTCGTAGCGAAGATATACATTTGAATCTTAAAATGGATTTGATTCAACATATGTGAAAAAATCGTAAAGTGGTTCATTCGGTTTCTTAATTTTATTTTTTTGCAATGTTTTTTATTAAAATGGTATGCTTTTTTTTAATTAATGTAATGTTTTTTTTTAGAATGTAATGTTTTATTTTTTAAGAATGTAACGTTTTTTTTTAACACTTTTTTTAGTTACTTTTTTATTAAATAATGTTATTTCTTTTTAATAATGTGACTTTTTTTTATAAAATAAAATTATAAAAAAAATTAATAATCAATCATCACCCATTGCATCCCCAACTACAGCCCCACTACAGCCCGTTATACCCCATAGTCTTATAGTTTAAACTAACACGGATACAAAAAATAAGATAAAGATTAAGGTTTAATGTAGAAATCTAAATGGAACAAAAGTGAGCATGATAGCTAAATCACATCTGTAACGATAGATTCAATTTATCTTCCAAACAAGTAACGACATCAACTCTGGAATTAAAGTAGATAACCGACTAATGTCTGGTTAAACAAATTTAGATAAAATAAAATGGACAAAAGGGGTAAAACTTAGGATTAATGTTGTATTTCAAACCATTTTTAGCTATAAACAGTGGGAACAAAACCATTTTTGGCAATAAAATATGCTTGCGTTAGGATTTATAAAATCGTCTCACGTACACTTCCTATATCAACAACAAATAATTAAATACCGATTGATTAAACAAAAACTTATCATCAACAATTTTCCTTCAACATAGAAACGAGTTCAAGTCGATCAAAGGCTCATAAAAGATCTTAAAACACAAGCCACTATTTTATAAAACCAACTCATCAGAGGTTGCTACCAAACAACTAGAAACAACATGCTTCAATCAAACCCAAATTTAATGTGAAAAAAGTGATAGGTTTTTATAACATTAATATTTATCAAACAAAAAAATTATATTAGCCACAACATGGTTTGCAATTGCCTACTATTAACAAACAGGTTAAGCATAAAAGATAGGTGACTACAATTAAATTTAGCTTATGAATAATGTTAAGCACTGTTGGTGTTAATCTAAACAGCACTTGACCGTCCATAAGCACAAATTTCAATAATAAAATACAAAAACAACAAAATCAAAGCCTCAGAAACGCATAATTAACATCAAGACATTTAAAAATGTCAATCAGTCCCGAAAGATGGTGTTCTTTTATAGCAAATCTCATCATTGGCCAATCTTCAACTTTGAAATTATGTAAATGTTGTAATAATTTATTAAAAATGTTTTTCTCACGGCCAATCCCAAGAGGTAATCGCAAATTTTGCTCCCCGAGGCGATAGGATGTGACAACGCCGATTCCGAGAACGGGAACCTCCCGGTGAAGAGAAGCTCAACCGTTGTGACATCGGAAAAGGCTCGATTTACGACGATTTGTAATTGGATTATACGAAAATTGAATTTTTCGCCCCAAATATGTGCAAATCGTCGATGACAAAAGCAATCTATAAACGAATTTCAACTGATTTACGATATATTATGAAGACGGTAAAATTACCTTCAAAAAAATGTAATCGAAAGAAGCAAATCAGACAATGAACCAACAGATAGTGGCAAGCTCATCTTTATCGGGACTTCTCTCAAAAAATTCACATTGAGTTAAGAGAAAATGGTAAAAACATAGACCCTAATTTTGTATTTACAACACAGCTGATGGAATGAGTTATATGAAGCGATAGCAGCAATATATACAAGTTTAGAATCTTAAACCCTAATTTTTACAAATTGATTTGGATAAGTAAGCACATAACAAGTTCATATAGATTTTAGGGCACGAGACCGGTTTCAATTTAGAGCCTTTATTGATATACACTAATAATATCATTGTTGTTTAACTTGAGAAAAAAAAAATAATATTATTTTTAAAAATATAATATTCTCTTATACATAAATTATGTTAAAGAAAACTTATATATATCTAATGTAAGTCTAATAAATGATTCTTATAATGTCATATGACAGTATAATATTTTTTATAATTTTTATTTTATCTTATGTTATAGAATAGATATAAAATTTAAAATCAATTAAATTTATTATTATCTAATTAAGTATTTATATTAAAATTTTAAAAGATCAAATTGTAATTTTTATCCTTATGTTTGCAACACTTAACTGTTTTAGTAACTCGTTAACAAAACTGTCTTAACAGTTTTTTGTTTAAGGTTTATGACTTGAAACGTTAAGAACAAAAACAATTTTAGGTTTATAAAAAATTTAATTATGCAAAAAAAAATAAAAAAGCTCAGATAAAACACTAAATATTATAATTCCCGGACCCTAAACAAATTAAGGTCTCATAGAGCTGGGATTAGATAGTTTGATCATCATTGCAAAATTTAAAAAAAAAAACATCACAAAATATTATTAAAAGTATATGCATCTAAACCATAAACTAAAAAAAACAAACTAAAATAAATAAAAATCAAGTTTCAAAGCTCAGATAAAAAATGAACTAATTGTAATCAAGAACCTTAAACATATTAAGGCCTCATAGTGAGCTGGGATGCAAGTTCAATCATCATCGCAATACAAATAAAATAAGTTCAAAATCAAAACTAAATGATCAGACTAGCTTTCTAGGCTGCATTATGCATCAAATCAAGCAATCAATCGATTGCTCTCAGAGCCCAGTGCAAACTTCATCATTTCAAAACCAATTTCCTGACGAATCTAATTAAAAAAAAAAAAAAAAAGTAAAAACAGTATGATCCTCAGCGTAAAATGCTTATAGCTGTCATCAAAATATGTATAATCAGGTCTCAAAGATATCATGCCATCACTGGATCTCTAATCACGATTCGAAATTACTAAAAAACAAAATAAATCGATCTAAGGAGATTAATCTAGCGGGGTTTTATTAGCTGTACCTGGTGATTAACAGAGGCGAAGCGACTCAACGTTCCCGCAATGAATCTACGCCTCTTATGAACATAAATCTGTGGAAATATCACATCGATTGTTGAAATTTCGAAAGGATTTCTCACAAAGAGGCAAAAACCATCAATGATAATCGATTCAGAAACGCAAAAAAACGAAGCAACTATAGATGTACTAGTATAACACTACAGATGTGGATGAAAGAACCTACGATTTAGTACGGTGGCAGGTGTTGCGGCTTTGGTTTATATAGCAGTTTCATGAAATTGGGAATTAGGGTTTATGTATTGATATAATCATATAAAGGGCAGGTGTTCGATAACATGAAATGGATCATGTACGCCCAATATAAGCCCACTCTGTCTTCAGGCCCATTAAATTTATTTCCTTAAAGATATATTTGTTTTTCAAATGTAAAATGTTAGCAGTCTGCGAACCTCAAAGAAAATAAAATAGGTGGACTAAATTTATGTAGTCTGCAAAAAGATTGTTTGCTTTTTAACTTTTGTAAATTGACATAATAAACTGAAATTTAAATAAACCGACTTTTATAGCAAATCATATACTTAAAATTGTATCATAGCAAATCATAGTAAATCATACCAATTTCATATCAAAATCATATTATTTTCATACAAATTTCATACCAAAATCCTACCAATTTCATAGCAAATCAAATACTCGACATTGTAACATAGCAAATCAAAGCAAAAATCATAGCAAATCAAAGCACAAATCATAGCAGATACTCAAAATCAGAGCAAATCAAAACAAATCAGAGATGGAGATGGGGCGGCCACCGGTCGGAGATGGAGATGGAGGCGGAGCAGATGACCAAAGATGGAGGTGGGTTGGTCGAAGATGGAGGCCGACGATGGAAGCGCAACCGGTTGTAAAGGTTGAAGGTTGTAAGTTCGACGAGGTTAGGCTGACCGTTTGGAGATGGAGATGGTCGGCCACCAGTCGAAGATGGAATGTACGCGGAGCAGACGACTGGAGATGGAGGTGGTTCGGTCGACGATGGGGCTTTGGTTGAAAGTTGTAGGTCGAGTATCTAGGTTTTTTTCGAAGTTTTTAACTTTTAAAAAGAGGTTGAAAGATGTTAAAAGAGAAGAGTCCGGGTGTGTAAGAAAAAAAGGACGCACACACGTTTTAAAATGAAATGTATCCAGAAAATCATACACTCCACATAACAAAACTTATGCACGTGGTCTGCGCTGCACAGACAAAAGAGGTTTGAAAGATCTTTTATCTAATAACAAACAACACCTTACAACTGGATTGGGTAAAACGCACGGTATGGAGGGGTGTTTAAGCTCAATATCCAGAGTTTCGAATATCCAAATTTTGGATATTCGAAAATTTCGGATAATGATTATCTACCTGAAGTTTAGAATATCTTAAATCTGAAAAAATATTTATTATTTCATAATTTTTTAAAAGGAATAAAAAAATTTGGATATTCGAAAAAAATACGAAAAAATTCCCAAAAACTATACAAAATTTTAGATATTTCGGATATCCAAAATATCCTAAAATTTTAAAAATCAATATTCGAATCCAAATCCGAATTTTAGGATATTTGAATTTCCGAATCACCCAAAACTTCGGATAATTCGGATTCGAAATTTCAGATAATTCGTGTTCGATTTTGGGTTTTAATTTTTTTGACACGTGGTATTGGTGAGATTGTGAGAATGTGGTCTTCCTCACAAGAGTTGAAAAAAAAGTTTCGAAAGTAATAGAGGTTAAATTTGAACGTAAGACCTCAATTAATGAAAGGAGTTTTAAGTGTTTATCACTGTGTCCTTGAAGGTTTAATGTGTATAAATAACAAATCAAACAAATAATCTCCCTTAGCGATTATGTGCTTGGTCATGGTTTGTATAGGCATTCGTAAACCGTTAAATGTAATCAAGTCTGTTGGTTTTATTTAATTGGTGTTTATATTGTTTTAATTCATGATTTGTGATTCAAAAAACCGGGTTGCATATGCATGGTATTCATAATCATCACAAAAAAAAATAAAAAATTCAAAATACACTTTTGGAAGGCATGATTGACCCAACCACAACTTGTTCGGTTTGAAAACCTCTAATATATACCAATGAAGACTATATTACCACAACTTTTAGTTTATACTTGAAACAAATAACAAAACGATTTGATACAACATAGGACGACAAACTGTATATTACACACGTGATTGTTTATTGATTTATCATACAAAAACACACCAAACAACGAAATAAGAAAGCTTGCATTAGTTGCTAGATTCGACTTGATCAAACCCGATTGAAATTATTATTAATTACAACATCACCAACTGACCAACATACCTCGTGTTAACCGACAAAAGAGTTCGCTCACTTGAGAAACTAATCTCCAATTTCTGGACGATTTGTGGAACGATATGAATGGTGATTATCAACTTCTGTATCACCATTTTCAGGATTTGCGGTCACCGGATTCTTTGTGGGACTAAACCCGACCTTTCGACCAAGATCCACTTCCGCGTTAGTGGTTCCTAAAACTAGCACGATGGCTACAAAGAGCACGAGCCATGTCTTCCTCAAATTAATTGCCATGAACTTTACAAATAAGCACTGAAAAAAAATAAGTTATCATTAAACGGTATTTTTGTATGAAGATAGAAAAAAAGTAAAGAAGAAATTTAATTATGGGTGTGTGAATCATAAAAAAACTTTGGTATGATTGAGAAAAAGTTTAAGGATTGCAAAGTTTACCTTGTACTTGAAAACAGAATAGGTTGGTGCTGATTAAATAGGCGAAGATTTTTTTTACTATTCAGTGTTTAACTATCTAGAAAAAATATTAATTAAAAATATAAATTTGATTGTTAATATAGATATGATGACGTAATTGGTTGAACCCATATGCCCATATATGGTAATGCATATTAATTTTAGGCAATAATTAAAGGCAAATAATATTTATCTAAATGATGTGAGTGATATTGTGTTAGATATTTCAATAAAGCAATGAATGATTATATTTTGCTGGTTTCTCCAATGACGTAAAAACTGAATAGTGTTGAAAATTTAACTTATGTTTTTTGCTTATTGTTGTTTCTTTTGTATATTCGTTTCCTTAATTATTCTCGCTTGGAACCGTTGAACGCAGTGCTGTGAACTTCTTATATTTGGATGTGTTAAACTTTATTGAACCATCCAAATATGGTTCAATGGTAAGAATCCAAGGGTTCTTCATAGGAGATTCGGGTTCAAATCCCATTAGGCACATATTTGAGTGGCCAGTCACTAGGCAATGATCCTAACGATAAGTCTAGGGGAATCCTATAACGGGAAGTGTGGGGCAGAGCAGAGGCGAACCCCACAGCCAACCAAGTCTTATCAGTAGGTGAGTTTGAGTCCCAAAATGGGGCCGTAATCTCTCACGTGTTGGCCCATGTGGCGCAGCTGTCGTGGGCCGCCTAATGATAGTGACGATATCGTTTTGTTACCTGTTATTGAAGTAGAGTCTTACAAGTTCAGTGATCGAAATATTCTAAATAGTATATAAATCAGACATCTTAAGCCTATCAAATACTCGTGTATTATATACTAGTTTAAATCCCGTGTGTTACACGTGTTGAATAAGTATAATATTATTTACTTAATAATAAAAAAATTAATTTAAAAAAATCATGTGTATCTCATGGGTTGAATAAACTTGAATCACACGCACTGTAGTTAATTAACACTTATAGTACTCAGCATTTAGAAAAAACTTTGGCGTAACATTATAGATTATATTAAACTAATCTTTAAAGTATTTTTATTTTTGGAACTGGGTATGAATTGTCTATGCAATTAATATATGTTAACTTAATTAAAATGTACTTAGTGTTTAAATACCTTTCAGTAGATTTATACAAATAAAGAAGTATGACTTAGATTTGTTTAATATCATATTTTTTTACATATTGTACTTTCACTACTCAAACCATCAAACAATATTAATATATTTGAATATTTTCATATATTACTCGTTAAAAGCAAATAGTATGATTAATAACTAACTAAAATTATCATATTAATTTATTTTTAAATTAATTTGATTAATAATATATTTAGTTTTGCTTATACATAAATAAATTAAACTAGAATTAACAATTAATATGATAGAGAGAAAGGAAAAAATTGTAATAATGCATTGAGATTGACATGTGTCAATTGTCATCTCAAACCTTTTTTATTATATAATATAGATATAGATATAAATGAATTGTAATTTAACAATGGGTATAAATATAACCTCATTATAACGTTACATTTTACACTATCAATCTAGTTACAATTACACACACAAGCTTTAATGTAACGCTCAAATCTCAATGGGCTCGGCACGTCATCAGATTTACACATAAGCATAATGGTTAAGTCAGAGATTACACATCAGCGGAAAATAAACTTCATTTTTATTAAACCAAAGTGCTTACATTTATTCATAAATATTTACATCATATGTGACTAACTATACGCTAGCATAACCAAGTGCGAGATGCCTCCAAGCTAATCATTCCATTATTTGCATCCAGAAGCTTTTCCTGCATCTGATATGCATACTAAAAAACGTCAGCTTACGCTGGTGAGTTATAAGTTTACAGTTAATCTGTCTCTTTCGAAACGTTTATTCACATTCATAACAGTATATTATATCATATAATATTTATCCAACCCAACCACATTCATTTCATTATAAAAGACTTTAATAAGTTCTCCACAGTTCCAATGTAAGGTATATCAAAGCTTTACATCCATTCCATCTCCGGGAACGCTCCTTTAATTTACGCCTTTACATTACCAACTGGTTTTCACTTATTAATTCCTTTTATCAAACCATTTACATCAAAGCCTGATTCGTACATGACACTTCTCATGTTTAGAACCGGTTCACCCGAACAATGTTCGCATACGACAACAGCATATCATGAAGACCTGATCTGTACACTTCCTGTGCCTAGGACCGGTTCACATTGTTCGCACCACATTTAACCATACGTATTTATATCCTAAATACGTTTGTCAAACACCTCATATGCCACAACAATCATAATCATATTCTTAGATCTATAATAACCACTTTTATATATCCACAAACCTCACCTAGGTATACTTTCATCATATTGACAATGGTTATATATAGGACGTATGTAGGGCGAACTCATCCACCAGCCCACCACATCATCAATACATAGAAGTCTACTGTCACAATCCCAACATATCTACAATTCACATCAATCATCTCCTTAGATCTATTTAATAATAGCTATAGATCTATATTAGGATTCTTATGTATATAATAAGTTTATCAATCCTCAATAATCACAATCATATCCTTAGATATATAGGGTGTATGTAGGGAGAACCCAGCCACCAACCCACCACATCATCAATACACAAAAGTTTACCTTTACAACAATCACAACATAGCCTAGTCTAGGAATACCTTTACCATACTGATGATGCTTATGTATAGGGTGTATGTAGGATAAATCCAGTTACCAGCCCACCACATCATCAATACACAAAAGTCTACCTCTGCTATAATCCCAACAGTTCTCCAATTCATATCAATCATCACCTTAGATCTATTTAACAGCACCTATAGATCTATATCACAATTCCTACGTATCTATCACAAAATACTTTTATCAAACTTAACAACTATACAACACAACGTAAAGAGTTTACAACATTAAAACAATTACGTATGCATGCCAGGCCCAAAAAGTATTTGAACATAGATAAAAGGGGGCTCGAAGAAGTCACCTTAAAACCGGCGTAACAACGACTATAGAGAATGACAAATCACGAGCCCAACCATCTCCGTGAGCGTAATAACGTCTCTCGAGTGTCTACGATATGATCCGAACCGGGTAGAACCTCCCCTAGCATCCTAAGAGTGTTTTTGGGTGTTTGTGAAAAGTCAGGATCAGAGAAAAAGGTGCAAAACTCTTCTTCCCGAATGAAGGTATTTATAGACCTTTGGCTGTGTTCCTTCGCGTGTCGCGCACCGCTGGGTGTCCAACCTACGCGTGGCGTGTGGATTGAGGTGGCTCGGCCCACTCCGGCTACGCCACGTGTCGCCTCGTCATCACGCCAGAACTCGCCATGTGTCACCATCCGATACGTGTCAAATTGTCCGATCAGAAGAGGCCACGTGTCTGATGACGAGTCGTGTGTCTTGCCACATGTCCTAACATGTGTCACAACCTGATTCAGCGCGACTGGTTAACTTGTTTCGACGTTTCGTTCGGACTCCGTTTCGCGTGCGGTTTTCGCCTACGTTCACGTTTTTCAATTTCCTATCTTACCCCATTGGTTTCAACTTCTATGGAGGTATTGAGATTTGGGATCTATCGGACGCTTCATTGTTTTACGTGTATTTTCCGAACCGTCGCTTGAATCAAAATTCCGCTTACACTCAAACGCTTCTAAATACTTATATGAATATAATAAAAGCGTTTATCTCATATTAACACTTAGTTAAACTAAGGTACCGTTAGAATTATTAAGGTTCTTAACACTCGAATCTAATTGAAAGAATGCTACTAAACAAATAGAATGTTTATTTAATTCTTGTAATTACAACATTCAAAATTCGGGGTGTTACACAACGGAAGCAACGAAGAGTACAATTACTTCTATATCACCATGATCCACGATGTTGCTGTATCTTTGTTTCAAGGACGACCTCGACTGCCTCTACTGTTATGCAAATGAATAACTGACAAATGAACAGTTACGGAATCAAAATTAATCATCTCTACTAGTTCATCAACTTTAAAAAAAAAAAAAAAAACAGTTATTTGAAAAATCAATTTATGAGATATTAGGTTTTGGGCGTAATAGTGCTTCCCATTATCAGAAGAAATAAAAAGCAAGATAAAAAAAACCTGGTTACGCCCGTTGTTCTGATCTTGTTATTTCCTTTATTCGAAAGCATGTCATTGCAATAATAGTAGTGGCATGGTTGTGGATGGAACAATACTGATGTATCTTAATCTTTGATGAGAAACAAGAAAATGTGAATGAGCAATGTTCACGAGAAGATGAGTAAAAGAGCATATATGCTCGTAACGTATTATAAACAAAGATATGTTCAGAGAAAAACTCAACTTCTATATATCATATCACTTGTATATATAGTTGATACAAATATAACTGTAACATCAAAGGCAAAACGAACAGTCAATAGTAACATCTGTTAATTATGTGAAATACATAACAATAGTTTTATTGTATTATTTAGAGGTGTAAACGAGCCGAGCCGAGCCCGAGCTTGATAAGGCTTGAGCTCGGCTCATTAAGATTTAAGGAGGCTCAAGCTCAGTTCGTTTAGAATTTTGGTTTAAAAGCTCGAGCTCGGCTCGTAAAGAAATTTTCAAGCTTGGGCTCCGCTTAACTAGGCTTGTTTATTATTTAATTATTATTTTTATTTATTTTTATAATTATTCCTTTTTATATTTAACATAATATATATGGTTTAGGTTTTTTTTATTTAATATTATATATAGATATATTCTTAAATATAAATAAATAGTTAATAGATTAATAAAAATGATGTATAGAAAAAGCTCGTTTAGGCTCGCGAGCTGGCTCGAGCTCGACACCTGAAGCTCAAGCTCGGCTCGATAAGTAAACGAGCCATATTTCAAGGCTTGAGCTCGTTTAGGCTCGTCTCGTTCGAGCTTTTACCGATCAAATCTCGAGCTTTTCACGAGACGGCTTGGCTTATTTACACCCCTGGTATTATTGATCGTATTTTCTTTAGGCTATAGTTTTACGTGTAAAACCATGGAGTATACGTGGTGGTTAAAATAGTGTGTGGTTATGTCACGTAGGCGTCACATGAGCAACCACTTGAAGATGATTGTGGCAAAAATACATTGTGGGTGTTGTTGTTATAATGATTGATTTAATTTTTAAATTTGTTTTTATAATTATATAAAAAACACAAAACACCTAATAATAAAAATGAAAGCACTTCATTAATAATAAAAAAAAAGACATAGAAATAAAAAATTCAATACCGCCTAACCACAATATTTTTTTCTAATACGATCCTTCTCCATCTCGACGTATTCCCGATCCACCCCGGTTAAACGATCGGCGCAATAAACTCTTGGTTGCCACTAGATTGCCCTTCTCGAGCGGCCTGTTTAGCTTTAGCCATTTCGTCCTTGGCTCGATCTCGTCCCATGGGACGAGTAAGGTCTTCTTCTTCCTTGTCGGTGTCGTTGAGATCAATGTCAAAGTAGCTCGATGTTGACGTTCGTGATCGTTTTGAAGACAATGACCGTTGTACGGGTAAAAGATTTATTTCTTGCCATTTTGGACAATTAACGTACAACCTCCAAGCCAACTTCAACGTGAAATCCGTATGCAAATCCATGCGGTAAGCGCTTCGTCCATAATGTGTTGATCACTTTGACCACTTCGACGAGTTTGCACTTTTTGGTTGTCGATACCATTAAATTTGCAAACTTTTCTATTGATATCTCGCAACTTGCTTGATATCATGCCGTTGGTACGATACTCCTCATCGCTGGTCCACTTCTCCCTTATTGTCATGACCACTTCAACAGGCTTTGTTTTCGTCGGTTGTTTTTATTTGTTTTCTCGGTTTGGGTACCGACTTCGAGTGGAGTTTTAGGAAAGGTTTTGGGTTCAGGACTAGAAAAGGGAAGAAATCGTGCATACCACAAACATTTTGGGTACCAGACGCAAAATCACCATAAGTAAAAAATGGTTGTTGTTGTGAGTGTAATTGAGGACGGTAACACGTATTGGGGTCGCAAAAGAAAGACGGGTTTGGTTGTGGGCGAGGTTGTGAGTAGTAAAATGACGGGTCCTGATATTAATTTGGATTTCATGGACGTTGGTTTGGTTTTTTATTAGGATCCATAGTTTAGAAAGAGTTTGGTATTGAAGCGAAGATTAGGGTTGTTCACGAGCCAAACCGCGCCAAGCTTGGCCAAGCTCAGACTCGGCTCGTTTATAAACTGAGTTGGCTCGGCTTAGTTCGAATTATAAACCGGGCCTAATATCTGAGCTCGAACTCGGCTTGCTTTTAAACCAAGCTAGCTCGGCTCGTTTCATTTTGGCTCGGTTTAAAAATGGAAATTCAAAAATACTTTTAATATTTAAGTTCAACAGTTGTGGAGGTCTGAGACTCTATGTCGTTGAGGTCGCAAACAAGAGAACAACAACAATAATTGCAACAGCCGAGGTCACGAGGAGGTTGGAGCTGGTCGAATGCTTGACAAAGAGATGAAATATGAAATTAGAGCATCCAAATTGGGTTTAGGTGATTAGTAT
>WOUH02040404.1:0-12288 GCA_009936405.2 Stevia rebaudiana
ATTAGATCCTGACCCTCTTCTCATTATTCTGTTTATAAATGAGTCGGATGTTATAATATCTTGTATATTACTAGTTGCATTTCTAGCTTCTTGTAAAGAGTTATTTCTCCTTATTCTCCTATTATTCATTTTCTTGGTATCCAATGTTTATATGGTTTAGGTTTCTTATCTATTTTAATATCTTCTATGCTTAATTTATTTATAGCTTCTGTGATCTTATCAATATCAGTATTTAATTCTTTGTTGCTTAATGTACTTTTCTTTATATCTCTTATTTCTGTTATGATTTGATTATTTAGACTTTTAATATATTCTAAGTTTTCAGAATACTTTTTAATTTCTTCTGATTGTTTATTTGTAATATTTATAAGTTTTTCTAATATATGTTTGTTATTTAAAGCTTCCTTCTGTAAATTATATCCTAGATTTATAATTAAATCTGTAATTCCAATTCCGTTTAAATGTATATTATCTGAATGTAAAATATGATTATGTTTTTCTTTAAAATCTACAAATAAAACTACAATTATTACAGAGTAACTTGGATTCACTTTTATCAGAAATTTCTATATTAAAAAATTCTAATTTTTTAAAAGCGCTAGAGTTTGATGAATGATCAATTTTTTAATAAATTCCGTCTCCTTAATCAAATTCTCCTCCTTTAGTTTCCCTTAAATATTTTCTTATATCCCATTAAAAATACAATATATATATATTTTTAAAAATAGATAATCATAATACACAATCTGATATAATAAGAGAGCATCAATCGTTCCCATATCTTCACCTGAGCGGGTTCTCTAACAAATAAGACTTAAGCTTCAAATGCTGCCTTAACATAGAGCATGTCTCAGTCTTTTAGACATAGAATCGTCTTTGCTCTGATACCAATCAGAGAGGGGTAACACACACATATATATATATAACTATTAGAACAAAACTGATAATTGATTATACTTTTATGACATTTTCCCTATTAAGTTATATAGATGGCCGTTTAACACAAAAGAGTTACATATTATTTGTTTGACTTTTTTAGATTAAGTTTTTCTTAAGTATGGTTAGAAATTCATGTCAATGCAAATTACACTAAGAAAAGGACAACACAACATTGTACGTGTTACCTTACAACTTAATTAGTCTTTCTTTCCAATTAACTTGACAAGTTGATACATATGACTTTGTTCGTCATGTCAACGAATCTCTTTCAATAATATATCATGACAACTTGATTTTCTGTAATATAATAAACGTAGTATAATATATTAATATAACTAAACGCGTAAAATGAAAAGTTGGTTTGGAAATTAAGTGAGACAATCAATTGTTTTATCGTTAGCATAATGGTATTATAATTTAATTAAAATGAACTAGAGTAAATGACATTTTTCGTCCTTTATATTTACAATGATTTTCAGTATATGTCATTTACCTTTAAAATTGAAGGAAATCTTTTTTTATGTTTCCGAACAATTATCCACTTTATTCTTTCCACTAATATACGTCAATTTTTCTGTTAAACTAACACAAGAGGGTATATTTGAGGTTTTTTTTAATCTTAGAAATTCGACCGTTGGGGATGATATAGACATCATTTAATTATAAAAAATTTGAATTTAACCTTATACAAATACTCTGAATTTAAAAAAAATACACACTAATTTGATTTTTTCACAAATATCTCTCATTGTTTACCCTATGGATTCCAAAACAAATACTAACTCGAGAGGCGAGTCTAATTGGAAGCGGGTTTCCAAACCTAGAAGCGGGTCAAGCCAACAACCGACAAGCAACACCTGTCTCGCCAACACACGTCTAGCCAACACACGTCTAGCCAACACCTGTATACTCCATACCCATATTATGGGCAAATTCCGATCATACCTACACAAAATGCACCCGGTCAATTCACTTGACTCCTTCAAGATCAAGCAACGTTTGATCCTTTTCCTACACGACACCCTAACTCACCATACCGTAACCCCGCTCGTAAACCCGCTTGTAACGAAGAACGTCCACTACCAATTTTTTATGACGAACAAGAAATGATGGCCACGAAGACGGAAACCCGGATAAATATAAAAGAAAATATATTGATCCACAAGCCGACGACTATTTTCCGGTCTTTGAGCAAATGAGACCGGTCGACGTTGAGGAGGAACCTGTTGAAGATGACGAAGATGATGTAGCGGTTGAAGTTGACGAGCAAACAATTTAGAAAAGAAATTAAAATTCATCAACCGAGTGTCGCGTCAAAAGTGGACGCTCGAACAAATGAAAGCATTTTGTAGGGCTTGGTTCCATGTTAATGCTTCCATGTTTCTGAAGACAAAAAAAGTCAAAAATCAACAAAGGAGTGAAATTTTTTGGTACCGGAATCTTGACCACCGCAATGAGCAGCTTGGAGGAAGCACTCGAAGCACACACCAACACCACACAAATTAAATGGAATACTTTGAGCCAACAACTCAACTGGTTTAATGGTTGTCACATCCAAGCGATATGTATAATCTTCATTAACTTTTATTATTTAAAATTTATACGATATTGATCATGTTGAACTTTGTTAAATTATTTTTATATACATATAAATTATTTTTTAAGAACATTTACATGCTAGTGGATCCAATAACTTGATGTAAAGAAGAAGGCGCAAAGAGAATATTCAAGGAAGCATAATGGTGAATTTGAACACATTAGTTGGGATATTGTATTCGTCCATGATACAACACTCTTTCGAACCATTCAAAACAATAAAGCTTGTGTATCCCCTCAACGAGCATTTATCAGTCAAAGCATGAGGATGATCAGATATGATGTTGATGAATGCAGATGGGTTTAACTGAAATAAAAACCTTTGGGGAGAACAAGCTTACCCTTTTTCAATCGCATCAAGATATTCTCGATTAAGAATGTGTTGGTATGTTGTGATTTTTGTGATGTCGATGGGGTTTTGAGGGGTTTTACGACGAGTGCATAGAGGGGTTTTAAAAATCCGATGGCTCTGGTGTGGAGATGCTCACGTCCGCGGCTAGTCATCCATTAGGTGACGACGATGGTTTTATGGCCCTTTCAGTTTAAAAAAAAAGAGAGAAAAAAACCTCATATGCATGACACATGACTGAGCCAATAAAAACTTTTAACGAGGGTTAGATGAAACGATAAAGTGGGTATATTGTTCAAGACATAAATGAAGATTTTCATCAATTTTGAAGTTAAATGACTTGTATTGAAAATTAGTTAAACGTAAAGGACGAAAAGTGTAATTTATTCATTGAACTATGTGCCTAATGGTAACGGAACATTGAAGTTAAAAATCTTCACGTCTTAACAATATATTGCAGGAACTGATCGGCAATAGGAAATCAAAGTATAAACTAAAGCAGCAAATATTATATCGATCATTTTCTAAGTTCTAACTCATGGCGGAGCTAGGAAGAAGACAAGTGAGAGATGAGAAAAACCAACAGGTTGGTGATCATGGGGTTACCATTGATACCAACAAGGATGCTGAAAAGCTAGATTGCATCGGTGACATTAGAAATGAAGAAAGAGGCAAATTCGGGTATGAGAAAAGTCAAATAGAGGAGAACAAATTTCCAGAAATAGACAAACAAGAGTTAGATGTACAAGGTGCTTACGTCGATGTATTCGGAAAATACTTTAAACGAAATAGGTATGATGAGAATGTGGAACACTTAGAGTTTGGGCGGGATACAAATAGACATGATTACTTTTGTGTAACTCCTTTGAGTTCTTATGAAAGCGATGATCACTCTTGTGGCGGTGGTGATGGTAGTAGTGGTGGTTTGGAAACCGATAGTGGTGTTGTTGATTCGGAAAATACGATTGGTGGTGAAGAAGGAGGCATTAACCTATTGCGATGGCGACAACGACCCACTTCTTCTGAATTATATAAAAGAATCCACTCTACAAACAGTAGGTCTCGAGAGGGAGAGTTGCCTGCAACGTTAATCGATTCTACAGGGTATGTTACTTCAAAAACTGCTAGAGTGGGGGAAAGTTTTCTATGTTATTTTACTTGTTTAATATTAGCCATAATACTAGTTATTGTGGGTTGTCATACTTTGAAAGTATTACGTTATTAGTTTAATACATGTAACGGAATTAATTATGGAAACATTCAGTTTATAGTTTGCCGTTGAAATCTTCAAAAATGTTAAATCCATTTTTTTGTAAACTATTTTATATTAGAATCTGAAACCTTTATAATAGTTCACCAAAAACATTAGTCTGGATCTTTAGTATGTACACGTCTCGCGACATCATTTTATAGTTTATGATAATTAGAATCTAAAAGATCAAATTATAAAAGACAGGCAGCCTATCGCCATTTATAACTTAAAAAGAGATAATAATAACAGTTTTAAACTTTTAATTAGTTTATATATACCCATTACCCAACTAAGTTAAAACCTATGTAACACGGGTTGAGCAAAGAAAACGATACAACTCATAAATCATAAATCAATGCATAGTTCTTAATTCTTTAAGAGTTTATATGAAGTAAAGTTGAATTAAGTCTAAAAAACTTAAGTTTTAAACCTCTTTTGATTAATGAATGAAGCATTATTACCTTGACTTGTTGCAGAATAAAAACTAGGGATATTATCATATATATTCTTTCTAAGCTTTCTAATTACATACATCCGTAATTATAAAACACAAATTACATATAATGAAATACCCAAATTACCCATCAAAAAATTATCACCAGATCACTAGATTATGATCAAGTGGTTAGAAGGAGGTGTTAACTTGAGTCTCTTTCTTTTAGAGGTCTTAGGTTCAACTCTTAAAGATGCAATTCACATTATATATATCCAATCAATTCTAGCAACGTCACCGACAATACCCCCTCCCCCCTACACACATACATACCCCCCAACACTTTAAATCTTTTCGGTACATATTATACACCCCTCAATTTTATAAAAACGTTGTAAAATGTCATTTTGGCCCCCTCAAGTTATCTAAGGTTTTAAGTTCTCGTATTTCGTTCTTTACCTTATAAAAATTATACTTTTGGTCGGTATACATTCGAGTTGATTTACGTTTCGACATAAACGATTTTTTATACGATCTGGAATTCTAAGATTTTGAATCTACCTCTTTCGTTCCTCAATTAAAATTATTATACAACAAACTATTATTCATAATAATGTTTTTTCAAAATCAAACACCACAGCACAAAAATTTAAATTTGACACTCTAAGTAAACTGCAACGCGTGAGTAATTTTACTAGCTTATGCTTAATAATTAAAAGGACACCTCACAACTAATTAACTAATCTTTATTTCCAATTAAATTGACAAGTTGGTACCGTTGACTACCTTTGTTCGGTCATCAAGTCAACAGTCAACGAATGCATTGCAATTAATCAATTATAGATCTCGACTAATTGTTTTCTATAATATATGTATCGTAAAACGTGTAAACCGAAAAATATTTCTAATTAATTTATTAACGTAACTTTTTGTTTTCTTCTTAGCAATTAAAATAATTACATATATTGGATCTTGAAGGAGACTTAATTTGTGGTAAAAAAAATAGTCAGATTCAATTGGGGTGTTTCCGTGTTTGTACGCAGAGTCATTGCCGAAATTGTGAGGTACGTAAAGTAGTCTCAAGTTATAAATAGTAGTGGGAATTGATCGATCATCAAAAACAGAAAAGTAATAAAGTAAGTGATCGAGCTAAATCAATCTTGTAACTCAATATGGCGGAGCAAAGAGGAGGAGAAGTGAGAAACGAGAAACATCAAAAAGTTGGTGACGGTGAGGTTACTTTTGATAACAACGGGGATGTTGGCAATGGTAAAAATTAAAATGGAGCAAAGAGAAAGTTATATATGAGAAACGTCAACGACTGGAAAAAAAATTCAAAGAAATGGCAAGATTATGTATGAAAACTTGTTACCATGATGATGTGGAAGACCCAGAGTTTGGGAGAAATACAGATAAACATGATTACTTTGCTTTGAATATTTCTCCTGATAAAGATCTATCTGGAATTGCTAGTAATGGCGGTGGTGGCGGGACTGAACATGTGACCCTTGAGAGTTCTTCTAATATTGTTAGTGGCGGTGTCCCGCCATTGAGCCCTGGAGTTGGTGATGGTGTTGCCGTTGCTAATGAAAAGTCAAATGGTGGTGAAGAAGGAGACATTAACCGACCGTCATGGGGGCGTCGTTGTCAACCCAGTAATGTATATCAGAGGATCCACCATACAAGCAGGAGGCGTCAGGAGGGTGAGTTGTCTGCGACGGTCACGAATCCGCCGGAGTATGTTATTGAGAAGGCGGATAGAGTGGTGGCAAGTTGTGTGTCTTATTTTATTTGTTTGATATTAATCATGATATTAATTGGTGTCCTTTGTGTTTATTTGGAGATGCATTAGTGTGAATTAATATGTTACATAAAGTGTGTTTAATTCGATAAGCTAAACATTAAGTTAAAGGTGTTTGCTTGTTCTAATGAAGTTGAAATGTACGGAATTATGTTTTAGTTAAGATGCTTGTTTTAATCTTTGGAGACCTGATGATGAAAAAGGAGATTGAGCTGATCGTGTATTCGTGTTGCAAAAAGCAATTTATCCCACTTCCATGTGGGATTCTTAGACATGCTTAATGTAGGATCGGTGATAGTGCGTGATTCACATCTACACAAACAAGGATTTATGCTTAAGTCTTAACAAGATCTACTAAGATATTAAGATTACTCACTAGGTACACTTTGAACAATTACAAGAATAAACAAAAAGAGAAGTTCATATAAGCTTTAATGTATATTTAATTAACTCAATGCTAAGTTGCCAAATTTAAAAAGTTAGGAGGATAGAATATCGTGAGAGTGTTTATACTAAAAGATGTAAGCTCATTGGACTTATATTAGAATCAGAAACTAACTATATCTTGTATACAATGTAATCACTCGTTCCCTACAATGTATACACTTTGAAACATTTAACAATATATATTGGATATTTGGATTTGATATTTTACTTATAAATCATGCTTTGAACATTTAAACCGTATAAAACTAAACACAAAAATGGTACCTCCAATACCTATGAACCAAGGATTTAACCTTAAATAACAAGACTTGGAGCTTTAGATATAGACTTATGGGTTTGTACACTTGAACAACATGTTGAAAAAAAAAGGTTAGGACTTGTGGATTATTATCACTCTTGGATATTCATAATCACTTATGCGTAGTACGATTCAAACTCACTATCACTAAGGTAAGTTTACATATAGCCCATTTATATATGTTTTTATATTTTTGGGGTGTGGAACATGTTTAATACTTAAACTTTTATACTTATTGCAATTCTATGTGATTACTTGTGTATTGCTTTGTATTCTTGTTAAAACAATCATGATAACATCCTTAAATTCATTACAATGTCATTAGGTTATCATATGCTTTAACTTATAGCAATGTCAATTAGTTCTCATATTCATAATACATGACAATGTCAATAAGTCCTTACATTAGACGAATGTTTGTTGTTATGTTGGGTTTGCATTAATGCATCGATTACATGGTATTCATATGAATTGCAAAACCTTTATTCTTATACATATACGTACTTATATACTTATATACTTATTCTTATTTTCAAATAGTGAGTCAAAATCTATGTGACTCATCAATTCCTTCATTGTAGTTGACACTTGATTGTTAACATATTTCACTTACAAGTTAGGGTTGCAAGTTTTTGATCGTCACTTAGAATCAAGGACTTAGTTAAATTAATTTAGACTTTGTATTGTAATTGATGTTTGATTATTTTGATATTGTATGACATTGTAATATGATTGAAATAAATATTATAACGCCTAATAGTTAATCAAAAGCTGTTGAACAATCTTTAGGTCACGCTGGTGTATCCGCCACCGACAGGGTGTGATATGACGAGTTTCAAAGTGGATGGCATATGGTCTAAGACTAACTCCAATGCAGCGATCGGTCTAAAGTGTCAAGAACTCGACGAATGGAGCGGATGCAACAAACCGTTGGAGGTGGCGTTTGGTACCGGACGTTGTGATATGTGTGTAGAATTCCAAACACGTTCAGATGATATTTTATTTCTTTTTTCATTTTAACGATATATATCTATATATACTAGCAGGAAACTAGTGCGATGTGACGGCGAAGACACATTTTCACATCGCTAATTGTAACACCCTGTTTTTTAAAAAGTAACCATTTTGAAGTGCATGGAATTATGATCCTGGATTATTAAAAAAAAATAAAGCATGACTCAACCATATAGTATATACATTCTATTTCACATCGATCTTGGTTCTAGAAAAAAAAATATATCTGCTTTCAACCAAACGTAAATGAAGTATTAGTCCTTTGCTATGCCAATTGCTGGAGAGCATTGTAGAAGACTTCTTCTACCTGCCGCATCCAAGCAACCCATTGTTGTGCTTGTCTTTGCTGAATTTATATAAAAACGTATTTAATAATTTATTATAATAACTACATAGAGGTATATAATACAACATATTAAAGCAAAATCGATGCATAAGTTAACTATTGAATCTTTTAATACGTACATGGCTGAATAGATGGATTGATGATTCCATTCATATAATAAATACATTTTCAGGTATGTCGGATGCCTCACTCTGAAAGGACATCGTTTCAATATCTAGTTGTTATTTGTCCTCTTACATATGAATGGGCTAATATGTTTTTTTTAATTGTTATATACAACCTCTAAAACATTCTAGTAATTTTTATTGGAAGATTTAGATAAGATTACAATCAGTACTAATATTATCATTTTATTGGAAGACTTAGATTTGTAATATTATCACTTTCTGTTAAGGGTTTAATGACAAAAACTATTAATACTTGAAACATTAGGGACTAAAATTGTTAAACTTCTCAAATCTCAGGGACAAAATTTTACTCTA
Organism: Stevia rebaudiana; assembly: GCA_009936405.2. Lineage (NCBI taxonomy): Eukaryota > Viridiplantae > Streptophyta > Magnoliopsida > Asterales > Asteraceae > Stevia > Stevia rebaudiana. The sequence continues at coordinate 8,958 of WOUH02040404.1, forward strand.
TTTAAATTTAAATTTGACTTTTCCTTAATTTTTATAATTAGCAACTAAATTTAAGGAATTCATATTAAAAAGTTTATAATGATTAGTTTTAAAACCCCAAATCATAACTTATAGTATAAAAGTGTCAATATAGTAACTTAATATATATACGTACAATGATAAAAATTATAAGTGTTGATTATGAAACCGTGTAATACATAGGTTTTAAGCTAGTTAATAATAATAACAAATGTTTAATTAAAATGATAATAGAATCGAGGACATTAAGGCTGTTGACGGCGGTGTTCTCGGATGTGTCGGACAGAGAAAAAGAACAAGAATTGCTTGTAACTTGCTAATGCTTTCTCACTTTAACTTTAGGCATTTATGTGTGGACCAATCTCAGCATCAGCCTTCAAAACCAAACCATGTGCAATAGAATCATATGATGAGACCGCATATCAATCGGTACATTTTGGGGGGCAACTTCTGGCCCACTACTATTCCTAAAGTTAGATTTTAATAGAGAAGAAATAGTAATTTTAATATAATATAATATAATATATCTACGTAAAAGTGTTGAATGGTATCTATATGCGTGTATACTCAGAAATCCGTTACGCAATTATCCTTTGATCTTGAATAGAAAGCAGACTGGTAATATTAGAACGAGTTAATCTTCATCGTTCGTCTTCATCGAGCTCACTACTTCGCTCAACACAGCAGCTAGAGCCTGGAGTAAGTCGATTCCAAGCCTGAAGTTTGGTTTATGTGATTTGATTGGTTAATTGATTTCTTAAGTACGGAGGTCTACAAAATTCTTTTTAGTTTTTTGGACAGTTATTATCATACACGTGTGTTAATAGTCATCTTAACACAATCTTTCGTTTCAATTGTATATCACAGTTTAATCTTTAAAAAAATGGTGTTGATTTCTCTATTATGTTCACAAGTCTTTTGCATTTATAGATTATCAGAATTCATACGTACTAATATATTAATAACTGGTGGGATAGCAAAGAAGTGAAGAAATGGGAGACGAGAAAGAAATTGTTGCCACCTACGAGGATGACATATCAATGACGGAGCAAAGAGATGAAGTGAGATACAATAAAGATCAAAAGGATGGTGATGGTTCTAGTGTAACAGTAAATAACAAAAATGATGAAGACCAAAAAAGAAATAATGAAGAAGAGGGCTCTGATAATAGAGATGAAGTGAGATACAAGAAAGATCAAAAGGATGGTGATGCTTCTGGTGCAACAGTAAATAACAATAATATTGTTGAAGACCAAAAAAGAAACAATGAAGAGGAGGGCTCTGATAATAGTGATGAAGTGAGATACAAGAAAGATCAAAAGGATGGTGATGCTTCTGGTGCACCAGTAAATAACAAAAATGTTGAAGACCAAAAAAGAAATAATGAAGAAGAGGGCTCTGATAATTGTCTTCATAGATTCATAGACTTCATCGTAAGGTGTATCAACTGTTGTGTCGGGTGTTTTTGCACATGTTGTTCTCTCATTTGTTGCAGGAGAAAGGAGAAGAAGAAACGTTACCCGTTTCATGGTGAACGTTACTTCCCTGTCACCCCGTTTCATGGTGATGCTCCTGGTAGGATTGAAGAGGAAACTGAAACTGATAGCAAGGGGGTATGTTACTGGCACTGCTGCTTGTGAAATAGATGTTGTTTGCTCGATTCTAATACGAATCCGGTCTGTGTATTTGTTTGATTTTGTAGACTGTAGTCATGTGATATGAACGTGTGTGTCATATAAGTGAGTTAGTTTGTTAGCGGTTGTTAGTCTTGTCAATTTTGTTTATGCATGTATTTTGCATCTAACGGTAATCAATCAATAAATTTCTCCAAATTCATTTCGCTCCCAAATTTCAGGGTATCAGTTTCATTGATCCTGGATCTTTTCGTTTTGTCGTGTTCGTCTTCATCATGCCCAATTCTGCAAGTCGAATTCGGTTGCAGCTGATCCTTCGAGTCCTTTATACCTTCATCCATTAGATCATCCTAGCATGATTGTGGTAGGGTTGTACATTCATGGTTCGGTGTGAAACGTGAAACCGTCAAAATTGATCATTGGTTTGGTTTCACGATCGTTTTTTTTTGTCACCTTCCGGTCAGTCAATTTTAAAAACCGGATCCAAACGAAGGAGTTTATTGTTTTTAATTTCTTAAACATCTCATATTAGAAATTTAATTATCTTTAGTCTTTACTAGGTAATTGTTATATTTGTTCGTGTGAATCTTCACAATAGATGTTTATATTAAACTAAGTTCTAACCTTGATTCTATTGCTGCTATTGGAATCTAAGTGAAAAAAGGACCAGCTTAATTGTGTTGATGCTTCTTGGATTCGTAGTCTAGATACAGTACAACCTATATAATTTAGTACTCGATAAAATTAATAATTTGTTCGGTCCCAATTTAGGAACAGTATAGAATTTGTTCATTGTAAAAGATTGTGTATTGGAATAATATTGATTGCCCTCTATCGTTAATCACAAACCCTTTATATAGGGGAATACAAACAAGGAAACATAATCATACAAATATACAAGATATTCTGCTAATAATATATAATCTAATAGTCCCCCGCAGTTGGAGCGTGAGGAGAGCGAACGGTCAAACTGGATCGAAAATCTTGAAAGAGTTGCCAAGGTAATCCCTTAGTGAAGATGTCAGCGTACTGCAGGGATGATGGGACATGAAGGACTCGAACGTGACCAACGTTGACTTTTTCCCGCACAAAGTGAATATCCATTTCCACATGTTTGGTGCGTTGGTGTTGAACCCGATTCTGAGACAAGTAAATGGCTGAGATGTGTCGCAATAAATGATTGTAGCTTTACGAAGCGGAACGTGTAATTCAAGAAGAAGATTGCGAACCCAACTTGCTTCCGCAACTTCATTAGCCACCCCACGATATTCTGCCTCGGCACTAGAATGAGAGATTGTGGGCTGGCGTTTAGATGACCAAGAGATCAAGTTATTCCCAAGAAATAAACAGTACCCGGATGTGGACCGACGAGTATCCGGACATCCACCCCAATCCGTATCGGAATAGGCTGTTAATGTGGAGACAGATGACGGAGTGAGGAGGAGACCGTGGGTGATGGTGCCCTGTAGGTAACGGAGTATGCGTTTAAAAAACGCAAAGTGAGGTTCCCGGGGTGCATGCATGAAAAGGCACACCTGTTGGACCGCATAAGTGATGTCGGGTCTAGTAAATGTGAGATACTGGAGGGCTCCTGCGAGACTGCGATATAAAGTAATTATTCATGTTAACAAAAATGGTTGTAAGACTACGTATCAAAGAAACAGTTTCATGACTTAATA
>WOUH02040415.1:0-12288 GCA_009936405.2 Stevia rebaudiana
ATGTAACTCACCTCGCGTTTAAATAGTTTCTTGATAAGTCCGAGTGTTGTGAACGCGAAGTGATCCTAAACGAGCCCCAAAATACAAGGATTCATTTAGAATAATAGGTTGATAATAACCTATTAAACAACTAATTTAAAGCAAGCAAATAACAAATAACTAAATCAAATTATGACAAATAACAGCTACTTATACTAGAATCACGCAATGAATCACATACGCACTCGGTTTTGGACAGTTGATTGGGATTCGTGTTTCAATTAATTAGGACAACTAATAAACTCCAGGTGATGTACGATCTACTCGCAGTCTCAACATACACGACATAAAATTCAATCAAAACCTAGTAAGGCACATGATTCTATGATTGGATCTCCTCACGGTCTCACCTTCCTTTGACTTGGTACACTTTACCTAGATCTCCTCCCAGTCTTAAGTACGTAAATGCACAATTAAGCACAAGGGGTTGCTACTGAATTAATCCTATATCACCAATCGCTAAACACTACAATGCCTTAGAACTTCGGATCTCCTCCCGGTCTCACCTAAGCTCCACAATGCAATAAATAGACAACTACACACCTTATACCCTTTCGGTCTCAAATGTAGCAGCACATAATCTTTCCCTAACAAATCAAGGTAAATCATAAGGTCACCTACATCTAGTAACAATAACACATGCAATAACACAAAGTCAAGCTATCAATTGCAACCCAAACTGACAAGAACTAATCAAATCATTTAAAGCAACAATTGGACAAACCTTTATTGCAGAAAACAGAAAAAGACATGCAATATAATCATAAATCAGCAACCTTTACCAAATTCAAACCAAATCAACATAGAAATTGTCCAAAAACCGAATCCATATATAAAATCATGCAATCATCATTATGTCTAAGCAACTACAACGAGTTTAGCCAACAATCATGTTCAAAACAGTAATAAAAATTTCTCATTAAGAAAATCATTCAAATTAGAAAAAAAAACACTAAATTAACTATCGTATCTAACCAAAAACTAGCATAAAGATGCAATAAGAGCTCTTGAATTCAATCCACACTGCTTTCTCCTCATCCAATATCATCTCCAGAGCCTTAAAGTTGCAAACTTTTCAATTGGAATCGACTGTATTTATTTATAAAGAATTTTAGGGTTTGAGACGATTTAAGGACCTACACGTATCGCGCCAATGATAAACCTTCCCCCACGCTTAGCGATTAGCACAAAATAGTCGGGGTTCTTATCATCAATTTTGGGACACGCATGGTACGCGCAGGCTTCTCTTTGGCCTTGCGCTAACCGCGTAAAGTTGAATTCTATAAATTCTCCGTTTCTTCTTCTCGCTTTCTCTTAGGTGCTCGTTTCTCCCGTTTTAGCTCCAAAACTGCTCATTTTCATTGAACACCTGTAAAATATAGAAACACTAAGTATGAGCACGAATTCAAACTAATTGTACGAATAAATATACAAAAATAAGGTAGAAATGAGATGTGTGCAACACATCAAGTACAGACTTTGTATTTTAAGTTATCTCTGCTTATGTATACATATATATATATACGTGTGTGTGAATGTGCATGTGTATGCGTATGTGTATTTAAACACACACACATATACTCATGGGGGAAAGATCATTAGCAAACTTACTTTTTATACGAAAACCCAAGAACGTCGACACGTCGTAATACATATATTTAGTATCTTATAGTACATATATTATATAATATTAATTATCATCAACGTACTTATATGTAGTATGACATAGTACTTATAGTACTTATATATATATATACAGGAAGGATAATATGAAAACCCTGTCGAAAAGCGAAAACTTTAGAAACCCTATTATAACCGTTGATCTTGAGATTGGATGGCTGAGATCATTTCAGAAAATGTAATATATGTAAATGTTACATATGTTACAATTATTTCGCTGTAAAACGTGTTTTTTTTTTTTAATTTTAGGGGTATTTTTTTTTTAAAGTACTTGACGGTTTTTCATTTTTTTTTAATAAAAAGTGACGAAAATGCATTTAAAAGTGAGCCTTCTTAAAAAAAAAGAATTTTTTAACTTAGAGTTTTTTAGCGTTCTTTAGAGTTTATAGAGTTTTTCTCAACTCGAGAGGGTTCCAAACTATATTTCACCTGTATATATATATATATATATATATATATATTATATTCAGTTTACTCAACATATGTAGTATATTACGTATGATAAATTGTTGTCTATTGTATGTAACGTAGTACGATATAAAATTGTATTTTGCGAAATTTCTTACGAATAGAAATGGTGGTACCAGTGCTGCGGGCATGCTTCATTTATTGCTTTACTTATCTTGCATCTAGGTTATACGTGGCTTAATTACATCCGGACTTAACAAGGATTCTTTACTAAACATTAATTAAACAAGCACCACCTTAACTATAATAAACTAAGCTTAAGCGCATCACATGTACGTAATAATAAGCTACCGAAAAAAGTAAAGAGTGGAAACAGAATCTTGAAGAATTTAATTCAAACATGAAAAGAGACTCACAAACATAAGTGGGAAAAAACACCTAATCTTCACTTTCTTTGATTCGTACGTTACTAATGTCTTGTTGTTTATTATCCACTGAGTTGGAGGGTGTACATGATCAATGGCTTTTTCGCCGCCTTTCTGACTAGTGAAAGTGAAAGTTTACTCCTAAAGTGCACATGCTTTTGTTTAGTTTCAATATTTATATCCTTCTTGACCGACTTACAACCCTGAGTGTGAGACTCTCAGATTCCCATGCATAATGGAGCCAATGGTTATATATATCCATGAGAAGGCAATATTAAAATTACATAATATGAAATAATAGAGACCATGATTTTGAAAAGTCATTCATCCTATTATTAAAACTCGAAAATCTTTTCTTTAGCGCTGGTTAATATATGCTTATTAGTGCAAACCGTCTTAACTTTTACTCTAAATATCGAGAAAAACTAGAATCCTCATAAGCGTTCCAACACTTCATGTGACGCTATGTTATATTAAACATTGTTTTTTGATGTTTCGACGGGTAATACAACACAAATTCGATAAAGTAATTAAATTTTAGTCATTAACATCGATAATATGTTCATTTTTATTACTTTTATGATTCGAGCTTTCACATATATGTGTTGGAGAGGTGCATGATAGCCTTGGAGGCTTGTGGGTTATATCCGGAACTCTCGTTAATATCGACTATAAATCCAGAAGATAATTTGTTAGAATAAATTACACAAATAGCCCTGTGATACACTCTGGTTTTGCATTTGACCCTAAATCTGAGAAATTACTCTATAGGTGAGCAAAAACCAAATTAACCGAAATAAGCGAAACAAACAAAAAACTTAAATAAACCAAACCGAAAAAACTAAAACGAAAACATTTGGTTCGATTTTGGTTTTTCTTTTTTCTAAAACTGAAACGAACTGAATCACACAGTGTTCATACTTTTTTTATTAAATATTCAATTGTGTTCATAAATTTAATTTGTGTTTATGTTTATATATTATTAATGCATTTGTTTTATAGTTCTTAATGAATAAACGAGTTAATTAAAGAATTTGATAGTGGTTATATGTTTTGTAAAAATAATAGTGTATTTATCACCTTCTACCATGAAGTACGTGTGCTAAATTGTCAAAAAAGTTCGAATTGGAAACTTAAGAAAATGTTTTGGTTACTATTGATTTATATTGTCTCATATTATAGTTTATGTGTTATCTATATATTACTAATCTTTTGTTTGCATTTTTAATCTTTATTTACTTAAAAAAAAACTATAAAACTTTAAAAATGTAGAAATAAACCGACCACCGAACCAAAACAGCTAAAAATCCAAAACTAAACGGTCGTGAAAATCTAAAAACAGTTTATTGGGGTTACGGGGCTTTGGTTTTGGACAAAAAAGTGAATCAAACCGTACAGGCATGCACCTGGATGACTCCATGAACATGCATCTAGTTTTTTCTTAACATCAAAAAGAGATTATATATTAAATACAACTAGTAAACCACATAGTGTGAATACCCCCCTATGTGGGGGTATTTCTGTTATTCATCTAAAATTATAATAACATAATAAAAAAATAAACCAATATACGAGGACAAAGTGCATCTCTCTCTCACTTGAGCGCTCTTGTCATTATGTTCTTAGTTTAATCGATCTTGGCATTTTTCCAGATTCTTTCAATGAAATTTCGTATCCTATATTCATGGCATCTTGTTGACATGTTTGATCACTCCATCGGAATATGTATTATAATTTCTAGGATTCGATTTTACACGTAATTATATTTATGTATTAATACTTGTGAGTTGGGGTTTTGGATTTTTCGTTTTCTCTTGTACAAATCGTTTATTAAAATGCATTACCTATGTTGTCTTGAAAATTTGATTAGGGGCTGTTTACCTCTTAACAGGCTTTTAATGATTCAATTCTCTTATTGGTTTAGCACTTAATTATGATTCAGACTGTTTGTTTCGTAAGCAGATGTAGATGTCTGAATGATAAAGCCTTTCCCCTTTGAATGGTTAGACATTATACTGAGTCTGAATTGTTAAAACCTTTTATCTGAATTGTTTAGACATTTTCCATTGAATGGTTAAGCATTATATTGCCTCTTAATGGTTCAGACCTCTTACTGATTCAGCACTTAATGATTCAGAGCTCTTACTGGTTCAGCACTTACCCATTCAGAAGTTGTCAAACAACCCCTTAAACTTGTAAAAATTTGATTGTTATGGATGCCACTTCACAAAATATTTTAAACATCGTACACATAGTATCATTAGAAGAACTCAGTGTTTGAAATAAACTATAGAGCATGCATGTCGTAATCTTTCATATGTGATTGCTTTTTTGTCGGCCATCTTAACTAGGGTTTGTAATTTCGTTCGGAAGTTGCAATGGTAATTATGCACAAAAGGTGATTTGACTAAAAAACTATTTAAAAGTAACTATATATATACAATCTTCATGTGTACCAACTTCATTCAAACCCTAAAAATGTTTGATTTTGATGCAAGATATCTGCTTCTAATAATCATCAACATGATAAAACTAGGAACAAACAGGCCATGGGAATGGGATCCATTCGACATATTCGGTAATAATCTCACTTGGATCAAGTTCAGTCTACTAGCCATTTTATTCTTCTTTTTCGTCTCCACCTCGATTCGTTTGCAAAATAAACATATATCTCTACAATTCAAAAACATATCAGTCATTTTCGCGGCTTCTTTTATGGTCTTGATCATCGTCCCACATGTTCTCTTTTGGTATTTATATCCACTGATACCTTTGTTTTCATATTTGTCTCCACCGTTACATAAACTAATGAACAAGATATTGGATTGGCTTCAAGATGTTCTGGAAACAGTTCCAGATGTGAGGATTCACATCACCGCTGAACATCATGAGGATGTTGAACCTTCTCTAAATGAAGTTGCTCAAGTGTAACTTTATTAATACGGATTCAGTTATGTATTTCATATTTCGTATGTAATTTGGTTCGCCATATATAAAAACGTTGTTACATATTTTGAAACGAATTCCTACGAGTAAAATTATTATTTGTTTAGAATCATATGTAACAAGCTTCTGAAAAAGTTCAAAGCGTAGAAACAGAATCTTCAAGAACATTTATCATCTGAAGATCCAAAATTCCAAATATTTAAATAGAGATAGCATACACGTACACACAAAAGTGGAAGTGACCAAAATAACACATATAATTTATATTTTCTTTGATACCCTATTCCATAAATATATATATATATATATGTGACGCTAAGGCCCCACATTCCATGTATAGACAGAACTCATAATGTTTCGTTTGTTTATTGTCTACTGAGTTACGAGAGTAGTGTACATGGGTATCTTCTTCGCCGCCTTTTGACTATTTATAAGAAAGTTAACCAGTAATGTCCGCATGCTTTTGTTTTCTTTTGTTTAGTAATCAGGTAATTAAAGCCGCGCTACGGCAGTGACAATAACGACGTAGTTAAGTAAGATATCATAAAACAAATAGGCTTGGACAGTTTGGGTTTGGGTAAGAGCTTCGGTTACTATGGGTTCCGCTGCCACACTGCTGCATAGCTTGGTTTTTAGGTCGTGGATTGGGGCATGGTTTGGAAGGTTCGTCATTTGAGAACTCATTCCTCATGTAAGAACTAAATAACTACTCTTATGTAGCCTTTGACATGCATGAACTGATGCTAAAATAGAATGAGTTATTACGTTAAAAGTTCATCAGAGTTAAAGTTTAGTTATTGCGGAAGCATAAATAGTTTTAAAAGCATGCAGAAGCATGTAAATGTAAAACCATAAGTCTATAACAATTAACAAAAGTAAATAAAATGTTCAATGCAAATGTTTGAAAATAAGGATGTTGACTGCTTATATTATTTGCCTTCCAACCAATATCCACCCCATGATATATTGATAAACGGGTCCATAGGTCAATATGCACCTGTCCCAAGTAGGGTTCGTCAAACCCAATAATACTATCTAGATCACCGCGCTTTGAGCCCATAAATTTACTGGTATACGAAGTTCAAGAAGGGCTTAATGAGGTGTTACAGTTACACCTAAGCTAACACGAGACTATAACAAGTTATATCTGCCCAAAAAAAATTTAACAAGAGTATGTTTCTTCCCAAAAAAAAGAAAGGGTTTAAAATGAGGGGCCGTAAGACTCACCTCGACAGCTACGCGCTACAACAACAACATCTAGCAAATCAGCTAGCCAATACCTAAACATAGATATTCATTAGTGTTGTGTTTCATATTGGTTTTTACACCCAACTTGTTATACAAATCCAAGTGATTGTTTTGTTTTGTAAAAATTGTATGTTTACCCGTTTATTTAATTTGACCTGACGACACATTGCTGAGTAATTTTTTTGTTTGTTTAAGTTGTGTTTAATAGTATATTAAATAAACTATTAAACACAACTATCATTAACTAGAAAGTATCCTAAAAATATAAACTTTCTAAAAATAGAATGTCAAATCAAGTCAAGTCAAGCTAACCTTATCAAGTTAACTACTTGTCATGTTTATTATTTTCTATCATATGTTACACATTAACCTAAAGTTTACATAAATAGAAAGTTTCAAAAAATAAAAACTTTTCAAAAATAGAAAGTTAAGTCAACACATGATTAAGTTGTTCTTAACATGTTAACTAATACATCATTCATGTCCTAGCATGCCATGCATATCATATTAACACATAGTTTCCATAAATACAAAGTTTCCAAAATAGAAACTTTCCAAAAATAGAATGTTAATTGAACCATTGACCATATCCTAGCATGTTAACTGAGACGTCATATATACTCATGTCATGCATAACACATTAGTATAAAGTTTCAATAATTAAAATGTTTCCAACAATAAAAACTGTTAAAAAATAGAAAGTCAAGTCAACTATTGACCAAATAGTCAACCAGTTATCACAAAGACTTAGCAAGTTACTATCATATCCTATATGTCATCTAATAATCACATATAACACATAGGTTCATACTTTACATAAATAACACATGTCCTAAACATGTCATTTCTAACATACTTGTCACAATGTATAACATATAGTTCATGCATTCATGATAATCATCATACAGTTATCCATGTCACATACATAACTTAGGTTAAGTATCTAACATGAAAACTTTCCTAAAATAGTAAGTACACATCATACATGTCATCATGTGAAATCAAACACTCAATCATTCTTATATAAGTCCTATGATGCTATAAATATCATCATATCACATAACATGTATCATACTATCCATCTAGTAACTTAGGAACAAAGTTTCCTCTGTATGTCCATGAGGTGATCGGTTCACACCAAGATCACTTGACACAAAAACGTACCGAATCCGTGTTCATTTTGATGTGTTTGCAAATAAAGAAAACAACAAGAATCAAGATGAAGATGATGGATTTAAGATCCAGAAGATCTCAATATCTAAGAGTGAAGTGTTGGAAAGTCTTACTAGAAAGTCAAAATACAAGCTATTTATAGTACTAGCTAGCAAACATGCTAAGCTAACACTAAACAACATAATACAAAATATAAATCTAATACTAAAACTTCGTCTTTAATAATAACCAAAATTTGTTGATAAACTCTTGCACCAACAAACTCCCCTTAGCAACAGCTCGGTTCGGTTTGGTTATTGCACCAACAAACTCCCCTTAGCAACAGCTCTGAATCTCAGCTTTTAGCTCATAAATCTGTCTTTTCGTTTCATTATCTGAAATCTTACTGCTTTTGTTCAACTAACTATTTTCTTTATTAAATTACAGAAAGAGGTCTACAAAGATCCTTGGAGTTTTTTATGTTCCTTGAATCTTTGAAAAATCTCTTTTGATAATGCTGATTTAATCAAATAATAAGCGTTCTTCTCAAGCTCATATTAATTCTTTCTTTGGCATTCATTCGAGCAAGAATTTTTGGTAAACAACCGGATGAACATGCCCTTCAATCATAGGAATTTTAAGCATCAGGTTCGTGGTTGAAATAAAATTTTCAAAACTTCTACACCACAATGAAATTTCCTCAAACGACTTGAGATTCGGAGTCATCCGCAAAATAATTGCAACTGAAAATTTAGGAATTTTTGTATTCTTTTTTATTTATTTATTTATTTTATCTACCACTAATAATTGTCAATACTGTTGGTATCGAAAGAAACAATTATTCGAGACTATTAGTATCGAAATGTAAAACACATTACATTCTACGTTGTATATTGAGTCGTTTTTATATAGTTGTGTAGTGGTGTATTGTTTTAGTTACGTTTCGTGCTTGTACTTAATTCCTTCATATTTCTTAGGTGTTCGTAGTAGAATTGATGTTTTGGAGTTTAAACGGACAGAACGAGCACCCGAGAGGAAATGAGACGAACGTGCGTGGATTAAAGACAAAAAGCTGAAAAACAGTTCCAGGGGATACGCGCAAGAAACCGTATCGCCGGCGTCCAAGAAAAGCAAATCGTACCCTCGACTATTTTATCAGGGGCAGTACGCACAAACCCAAGTCTAGCCGCCTTGTAGTATGCAGGAGAGTCCTAAATTGGGAAAAACCTAAGCTTTAACTATAAATTGATACCGATTGGTAGGGTTTTAGAGTTCGATCCCAAAAGATAATTTGCATGATTTTGGACGAGGAAGAGGCTGGAGAAATCAAGTTTGAAGATTGGAGCTGTTTAGGAGCTTAATTCTGTTTGTCTAGCAATTAGTTGAATATTGTTTTGTTTGTTTTAAGTTCAATTCTTCATTTTGTTTTCTATTTAAAATGACTATGTCAGTTGAATATATGTTTTTGATGATGAATGCAATGAATATGCTTGGCTAAATTCGTATATAGTTGCTTAGGTCATGTTGATTGCATGATTGCTTGTTATTAATGGTGTTTTGGACTATGATACTTTGTAATTGGTAGTAATTAGTTAAAATACAGACATTAACTAATCACATAGCAGTTAGGAAATGGTAATTGGTAACTAATTCAAATCTAGGTGTAGTTTGTCTATGAATTACATTAATGTCTTTTCTAATTTGCTAGTTTAAGTTGCGTTTTGTGTTCTTAAGACCGAGAGGATATAGAACTAGATTGTCTACTGTTGGTTTGGTTAAATTAGGTGGACCGTGATGATGACTTAAGGTAATTAGACTAATGTTTAGTAATTAAAGTGTGAATTGCTTAAAAGTTTGTAGTCCTTAGTGGACGACTTAGGCCGAGAGGAAAATTGGGCACTGGATACTTGAATTACAGGACAGGTTAGGCCGAGAGGAAACACAATCCATAGATTTAGGGTGTTTAAAAGTTAATCTAGTAGGAGTCTTTTTTATAGAGAGGATAGTTCCACATAGCTTACTTACGCCATTAGTTAACTAATATAAGGAAACCAGATCACCAATCGTTGACTCCAATGATCAGTTATTACTTGTTTGATTGCATGATACTAGCCTAGGTAACTATTCTTTTCTCTATTGATTGTTATTTGATCATTTGCTTGCTTGTTTGACTTTGTTTGACTGTGCTGTTAATTGACCATTTTACCCCTAGTTGACTAAGTTGCATGACCCTACTTTCTCCTGAGTGTGCCATTAGTTCTATCCATTGAGTCATTGGACGACACTCAGTCTTTCTACTCACACTGCAATTCGACTGGTACACTTGCCGCAGTTGTGTGTTTGCTTGATCGTTTACTTATAAATTTTATTACTTGATATTCACACCATGATCACACGCATTAAGTTTTTGGCGCCGTTGTCGAGGACTCATTTGGAACGCTTTATGATTTCTCAACTTTATTAGTAGTTTAGTACTATTATTTTATTTTTAATTATTTTTATTTTTACTTCTGGTGCTGAAAATTTCTTTTTGTTTAAGTGTCTATGGATCATTAGTTTAATTATAACGGACACAATCAGTTTCAAGAGGACTAGAGTTATGATGAGTGCGAGCATTGTGGACATCCCCACCACACACAGGATTGTCACCTTCACAAGAAAGCCTCCGCAGATGGCCAGTATGTGAGATAGTCACCACCACCACACTACATGGAGCCCGATGAATCTCAAGATGAGCAGATGATAAGAGAGATGAGTAAACAGTTTTAACAAATAACCACAATCTTGGAGGAAATGCATGAAGAATTCAAGAGACAAAACGAGTTATATGTCGTCATCGATGAATCACCATCCGAACCAATACAAGATTACCAGTTGCATGATGATGAGGATATAGAAAAAGAGGAGACTGTTGTTATTCATATCATGCTTGTTTCAACAATGCGTCCTAACAGCACAGTTCGTGACATTCCTTCAATGGAGGAGACGATGAGGTTCGATTGGGAAGCACATTTTGCCTGAATAGAAGTAGAAGCTAATAGAATTGATATGGGAAAACCAGAGACAAAAATGGACACCGAAGTCCCACCTCTGGTACAACCGACTGCCGAACCCGTTGCTTGTGGTCCGAGTGAAAGTGAAGATCAGGTAGAAGAAGAGTTAGAATACCCCTGGACATTTAGAGATGAATTGGAGTTTGGTAACGCCTTGCAGCTAATTATCCAGAGTTGGCAAGTCAGAAAATAGGGGTAGATGAAGAGTTAGGATAATCCGAGGTAGATATTAGTGAAACTAGGATCGACTCACTTAGTGATGTAAAGGATTTAGAGTTAAAAAGTAATTTAAGTGTGAGGACATTAGAGGATCATCTAGTGATAGAAGAAGAAGTTGTGGTTGAGATTTTAGATAATGAGATGGGGTTGTGGTGAGTGAAGTAAATGATAGGCCACTAGTGGAGGAGGATGTTAAGCTCGCGGGTGAGTGTGATTGTGGAGCACCACCAAAAGTAGAAGAGGTAGTTGATCATAAGGACCATCATGTGGTGAGGATAGAAATTAAGAATAATCATACACCTCATGCGAATTAGGTTTGGTCCGAGTCAATTTAAGTATAGATGGTCAGAAGGGTATTTTGGGAATAAGTTGAAATTCTTGTTTAAGCCATCCGCCGTTGGATTTTTTCCGACCAACGGTAGTAGAAAACTAGTCATTAGTACGGGCAGGAAATGTATCAAGGAGAAGCCTCCTGATTGACTTGGTCGTTTGCCTTTTTGTATAGTTTGTGTAATTTCATTATATTTTTAATTTTCATTTTTATTTTTGTATTTTGTTGCGTTTTTGGAGGTGCTGAAGAGGAGAAAGGAGCATTGAGATCAAAAGATGGAATACAACAACTTTTCAGAAACCTTCTGTTCCACCGGACCCAGGCGGTAAAGCGCAGGGGGCAATTTCAGTCCCGCGTTGTACGTGTACATAAGCGATCAGAAATCAACACCTAGGCGCTACTCGCAACCGGGAGCTCATCCCCGTGCGGTACGCATAGCTTGTGGAGACCCAGATGCTAGATAAACTTTCACTTATAAAGAAATATCACTAATTCTTATATAATATATGTATAGCATCCATTTAAAATTCTTGTCTAACAACATCAAATGCTAGATAAGTTAGAAGGCACAGATCTAATTTGCTCATGAATTTATGATTTTCTCTTATAAAGTGAGGAGACTTTTATATGAATCCATAAATATTTCTTATTAAAGGCCTTGAATAATTTTTGAAAGACTCATATAATAACTTTACGTGAATATATATTAGCATCAAATGTATGTTCATGGCAGGGCAGTCTCCGAGGATTCGGGTGCACTATGCGATTCCAGAAAAGGGTCCATATA
>WOUH02040446.1:0-12285 GCA_009936405.2 Stevia rebaudiana
TCACACTCACCTTAGGTCCTGAGCGTTTTACCAAGCATCAACGTGCATCTTCGGTTATAACTGATTATCTTGTTTCACATGTCTACTATGGCGCATCTGATGCTCACGCGATCTCCCACGTCCTCAAATGTGTTAAGTTCTTTTAATTAAGGTTCATTTTCCTTATCTGCCACTTTCAGATCTTTACTTGTATATATATAAGATAGTTTTACTCGCTCGTTCTTTCATACTTTTAATTAGAAATAGTTTGATATTTATCGTTTATACTTAACTTTGTGAAATCATCAATTTACAAATACTTATGTATTCTTTTGCCTTATTTAATAAAAGTATCATTTTTCATGTATATTTACTTATATACATATCTCTCTCTTTAATATATATAAATCTTTATCTGAAAACCAATTAGTATTACATATCAGGTATACATATTTATATAACTTATCAAAATGCTTAAATATATCATTATACTTTCAACATACATTTATAAGTATATGGTGCCTTTGCAAAATATATTATTACATAATTGGTTGTCACACATTTGCAAGAATCTTGAAACACTGACCATTATAAAATACAACTTTTGGTTTTAAAACCTTAAAACGTGTCATTTCAATCATGCTTATTCCAGAGTACACCACCTTCATAAAACATTTTTTCAATTACCAAGACTCGGTTACCAATCTTACTTTATGAATACATTTTGTCAAAATATCCCATTGCCTAATCGAGTACATAAATACGATTTTTAATTAGTAAACAAAAAAGTAAGCATTTATACTCTTGACCAAGTACATTATATAATTTGTTTTCAATCTAAATTGTCACATATAAATATATCTTTTGATGACAAATATTATATACAAGCCTTTCAGTTTAATATACAAAATATCCGATCCTTTTCATCTTACTACTTATATATACATATATGAAAGAGAAAACCTAGATGTCTTAAATTTAAGACATGTACAAGACATTATGCATAGTATGCAATTGCTTAATGCACAAACTATGAATCCTAAAATCAAAATCGTCAGCCTCTTTCAAATTTTCAAACCTCCTCAAATTCTAATACCTCTTCTGGCCGTCAGCTCTTTCCCGCGACCCATGAGCCTGTCGGAACCCACATCTCCTTGACCCACGAGCCTTTCGGAACCCACATCTGCTCTGGCCATCGACCTCTCCCACGTCCACCACTCTCACCTTCCTAGCCTTGCGTTTGTGAAACCAAAATCGGTGGTATAAGACCTAGATCTGACAGCGGTAAAGGTGGAATTGCACATCTTTGGTGAAGATTTGGCATAGTTCTCGGCCCTTGGGTTTGTTCTTCCCCATTTTTTTAGGCTTTTTCTTCTTTTGTTTTGATTGTCTTTTGTGACAAACCGTAATTTCAGGTTACTAACCTAACCTTACTACTATATGATTATTACTTTTTATGACTTATATTATGTGTTATATGTTTAATTAGGACTAATTGAATGTATTACACAAAGTGCACAATGTGCACGAACATTAAACAGTTAGTAATTCGGTAAACTGCGAATTGTCGGATTACGTACTGACATTTGTCCACGAACGTTGGTGAACTTAAAACTAATCATTTTTAAGAAAATTATAAGTTTAGAAATCATAGAAAAAAAGTCTGGATAGTAAAACTTACATCTAAGACAAAAAACGATAACAAACGGAATAAAACGCGCAAAACGCGAATGACGATGAAAACAAACAAACTAAGTGAATTGGGCCTATCTAGTGATAAATTAGGATGTCTAGTAACCTACTAATAGATTTGGGTTAGGCTAGAAGAGCCCAAAGGCCCAATAGGAAGCCCATAGCCCATGATCCATTTGAAAGGTTGTAATAAAATCTCAATTATGGTAACTTTCCAAATACCAAAAACTCACAAACACTCTCTCCTCTCTCTCTCTCCTTTCCGTCAGCCATAGAGCAGCCCTCAAGGGTTTGAATTGTTCTTTTTTGATCAAGATTCAAGGTGTTTTTGTGGAAGAATCAAGTAGGATAATCCCCTATAGTGATCAATTGCAAGTTTTATCCGTAGAAATTCAAGAACAAGTAAGTAAAATTAGGGTTTTGTGTAATTTCGTGCTCTTTATGTTCTATCACTCAAATGATGATTGTTTTGATGTTGAATAACTTAAACAAGTGATTTGAATACAAAACCATAAACAATTTCAAGTTAATTTGGTCAATTGGCAAATTAGGGTTCTTGAAGCTTACTTTAATTTTCTAGATTCTTTGTTTGATGTTGTTTGGATGATATGATTGATATTATATGGGTTGGGCTAGAGAGCCCGGTCCAATAAGAAAATCCCAAAGCCCAAAGCCCATGTGAAAAGGAAATATAAAAAGCTAAATTAGGTAATAATTCGTTTAACAAAAAAAAGGAAGGAACCGTAGTTCCTCCTCTCCCTTGCGATGCCAAAATTTCAATAAGAAGCCACCATCATTATTTGATCTTTGATCAATCTTGTGGTGTATTTGTGAGTGCTAGGATGTACTAGGAAGCAATCATGTGACGCACGTTTTCCTCAAAAATCAGGTAAGTTGAAGTTAGGGTTTATGATGACTTCGAGATTTTGATGTTCATACCCCCAATTGTTTATTGTTTTGATGTTTAACGGATTACACAAGTGTTTTGCACACAAAACAATAATCAATTTCAAGTAATTTGATGATTTGAAAATTAGGGTACATAAGAAGCTTACTTTAATTTTCTAAAATCTTTATTTGTCGATTAATTGATGATGTGATGATGATTTTGATGATAGATTAGTGTTAAATTAAAATATGTATGATCAATTTTATCAAATTTTCAATATGAGAAAGTTAGTGTTCATACGATGAACATGAATTGGGGCTTTTTGATTTTGTGTTAGGAATGTTAAATTGATGATTCATATAGTCTTATATGATGCTTGTAAACATGTTTGAATGGTTATTTGCATGATTAATAGCTAGGATCATGGTTTTGCAAAATTAAAGTAAGGTTTTTGAATATGATGAGCATAGGTTGAAATTGATGCTAGAACTTGATTTATTGTGTGATTATATGATGATATGCTTTTGATGATGATGCCATTTGGTTAAAAACATGACTTATACTAGTAACTTAATAAAAGAGAAAACTTTGTTCCTAAGTAAGTTACTAGATGCATGATATGATGTATGTTATGAGATGTGATTATTGAATTGACATCTTAGGACATATCTAAGATATATGAATGTTAGTTTTCACATGATGAGCATGTATGTTATGTACTTGCTATTTTAGAAAACTTTTATGGAAAATACTTAGCATATGTTGTACATGTGACATGAATTGTAATGTAATGTGTTTAAGATGAATGCATTGACTATGTGTGATGTAATATGACATGTATGTTAGTAATGACATGTGTAGGTCATGTATGCTATTTATGGTAAGTATGATCCTATGTTTTATGAATGATGATTAGATAACATATAGGGTATCATAGTAGCATGCTAGGCTTATGTGACAACTGGTTGACTATTTGGTCAACATGTAACTTTAACTTTCTACTTTTGGAAAGTTTCTATTTTTTGAAACTTTCTATTATGGAACCTTAATGCTAATGTCATAAGCATGATATGAGTATATATGTTGTCTAGATAACATGCTAAGATTATCTGGTCAATATGTGACTCGACTTTCTATTTTTAGAAAGTTTTATTTTTTGAAACTTTTAATTTATAGAAACTATGTGACAACATGATATGCATAGTATGTTAGGATATGAATGATATGCTAGTTAAAATGCTAGGAAAAAGATGATCGTGTGTTGACTTTGCCTTTCTATTTTTTGAAAGTTTTTATTTTTGGAAACATTAGGTTTAAGTGTATCATATTATAAGACTAATAAACATGATAAGTAGTTAACTTGATAAGTTTGACTTCACTTAACAATTCTACTTTTGGAAAGTTCCTATTTTTAAAGCTTTCTATTTATGGAAACTTTCTGTTTGAGGAAACTTTCTGTTTTAGGAAACTTTCTAGATAAAGCTAGTTCCTTCAATAAACTAACTAACACAACTAAACAAACAAAAAATGTGTCACCAACGTGTCGTCGGGTCAAACTAAACTAAAGGGTAAAAATGTAAATTTTACAAAAACAAAACAATCAATTGGAATGGTATAACACGTTGGGTCTAAAGACCAATATGTAATACAACACTCATGGAATATCTATGTTTAGGTATTGGCTAGCTGAATTGCTAGAAGGTTTTAGTTGTTGTGTGTAGTTGTCGAGGTGAGTCTCACGACTCCTCGTTTTAAACTCTTTCCTTTGAGGGAGAAACATACTTGTACTTAAAATATTTCAGGGCATATATAGATTGCTAGAGTCTCGTGTTAACTAGGTTTTTTATTTTACATTTCATGTTAAAGTCCTTCGATCTTTTAATACTGTTAATTTGGGTTACCCAAGCGAGGTGATCGGGTTAGTACTATTGGGTTTGACAAACCTCACTTCGGAGATTGGCGCTCGCTTCCGGAGCTTATTGACCTACTTTGTTTTCATTTTCAATATTTCGTGAAATGGATATTGATTGAAGGCATTCAGCTTTGGTATTTGGCACCTATAGTTACACGATATTTGACTAGCTATTAATATGATTATATGCTTGATATATATGTGCCTACTTAACTCTTTGAATTTTTTATAAACCTGTGAACTCACCAACCCTTTTGGTTGACAATTTTAAGTATGTTTCTCAGGTCGCTAAGGTATGCACTATTAAAGGACTAGTATGCTTAGCTGGAGTCGCATGCATCATATTTTTAAAACATTTTCAAAACAATTTCAAAAACATTTACTCTATCTTTTTGAGAATTGTGTGATAGACTTGTACTTATGTTTCACTTACATTACATGCTTCCACAACACTTTTGAAGACTATTTACGCTTCCGCAATTACTAGGTCATTAACTCTGATAGACTTTTAAATAAACATTTTGTCATGATTGAATGCAAAGTATGTTTTTAAAAATCATATATAGTCATTCAATATGACAAATGACTCGGATCCTTGACCGCGGTTCACGCCTCCACCTGTGGTGGTAGCAGGGGCGAGAATTTGGGGGTGCGACATGTATGAATCTCAACTTGCAAAGAAGAATATGTTTGGGCAATGACGATATTTCTTTCATTTCATGGTTATGTGTATCTCTACACGCAAATAGGTGTTGATAAGATTTCCATACCATTACAAAGTGTTATGGCAGCAATTGCATTTAACCAACCTTTTAGTTTTAGTCGATTGATATTTGACAATCTTGGCAGGCAGATTGACGCTAATGGCATGGAACATTTCTTGCAATATCCATGCTTCCTTTAGATGATATTTGATCATAATTGCCTGACTTGCCAAAAGATTGACAATTATTGCACACTTTCTTTGATGCATAAACGAATTTTGGAATATTGTCGTCCGTTGCGTGGTTTAAACACGGTAGATACACCGTTGTTTGGTCATTTGATTGATCCAACTTATTAACCACCATAAATTGATTTATATTATCTTGGTGAGTATGTTCCACAACCACCACCTCTAAACCAACAACCTCAAAACTAACCATCACCACTACCATAGCTTATCCAACCATCACCACAACTGCCTATTCAACCACAAACTCAGCCTCAATCACTACCTGAACAGCATATCCAACCACCATCACCACCACAACAACCACAGCCTTAATATTCACCTTCTTTTCTTTAAACAACTTATCAATCTCCACCTCTCGAATCGTCACAACCAAAATCTGGCACAATTTCTTCTGATTCTAATTCATAATATGATGATGTTGATGGTGATGCTCTAACTCTCCAACGTTGTAATGTTGAGATTGTTCTTCAATGTGTTGGAGGTGTAATAGTAGATGTTGAAAAACGTAGTAGGTTGACGTTTGATGAAAAAGATCCCAAATATATACCTTCACCATCTCGTCGGATCCCTGTTTCTTTACCTACTTCCTCAATTCAGATTCGTATTTATATCCCTTTCACTTCTGAACAATCTTTACTTTCCTTATCCACACCATATGTTCAGATCCATGTTTCTTTACATCCACCATCCTTATTCACTTGTACAACTAGTTCGCCGTATGTTTCTGAACTGCAAAGTCATTTTGCTAATTTTCCACTAGTTTCTGAAGGAGGGTTTGATGTTGTCCTTGATGATACTTCTGATTTGGGTCCCTCTTCAATTCAAGTGACCAACTTGCAATCTTTGGTTACTGGTTTACAATCTCAAGTTGCTTCCTTGACATAAGAGTTGGAAAAACATAAACATACAACACCTGATGTTGCAACATTATCAGCTGAAAATGTAGCTTCAAAGTCTCAGTTTAAAGAACTGAAAGCCAAATCAGATCATCGTTATAACAAAGCCATGACTGTTACAAAATGGGCTTAAGACGAGTTAAATAAGGAGAAGGAGCTTACTCGTTCTTAGTTCAAAACAATTGATACTATTTTAGCTCGTTATGATGCTTCAATCAAGATGTTGTCAACTGTAGTTTTTCGCCACGGTCAAATAATCTGGAGGTCATCAACTTAGGGGGGGGCCCTCTTGTATAGTTGATGAGCCTCACAGAAAAGATAATGAGAGGCACGACTATGATTCGACAATTGCTACATAACCTCCTTCTGTTGGACAAGATAATATGGGTTTGTCAATTGGGTCGGAAGAAGTAACGAAGACTTAGGGGAGTCTAGTTCACAAGCAGACTTAGGGAAAGGGAAGAATAAGCAGTTAGTCCTATTTTTCAGGATGGGGTTATGATTGGAGCATTAGAGGATATCGATGAATATGATGATTTGGATGATGATTTTGTGGGCGATGTAGATTAGAATTTGGAAGATAGTCAGTTTAATTTTGAACACGTGGTGATAAGTTCTGAGAATATTCAGAATGATGAGAATTTTGATTCTGATCTGGAGGAAGGAGAATGTAAACAAGATAAGGATGGAAGGGCAGCAATACAAGACAAAGAGAAGATATTTTCTACAAGTAGAGTTCAGACAGATGTTTGATATAGTTGATATTCGTTGCAAGACATTAAAGGAAATAATCAAATATTGTGATGAGAGTTGGGAGAGAAGCAATGATAGACTAAAAACACATACAATCAAAAAGTCGTATAAAACATCAAAGAAAGTGTTGGAAAGATTTTGAGTTAGGCATATGACAAGAACTTAATGTGTTTATCATTAAAAGACTTGATGGTGTACAATATTATATAAGGATCATTAAATCATTTAGTCAGTTTCTTTTGGGCGAATTACAAATATTAGCACAAGCGAAACTGATTAATCATTCAAAAGATGGTATTCCGTATGTGATTAAGGATATCTTGAAGAGAGGTGAAATCAAGAAAATTTGAGAAAGTAAAACCTCAAAAGTTGAAGCAGTTCTACATGATTTGGATTAGATTACAAGGAAACCAAGAATTAGATACTAGTTTAAACTAGTGAAAAGTATGAGACATGTTCCATTGAAGAAGTTTGGTATTGATTTGCTCAAGAAAATGAAGTTATGGTTTTTGGATGGTGAAACCTTGGAAGCAGTATGTTTGGAAGATAAGACTAATAAAGGGACATGAAGATTTTGGATCCAATCAATTTAATTAATCTTGGAGATGCAAATTTGAAAATTTTGCATAATAATCTGATTCAATATCATAAGGATCATGAAATAAAGGCCAAATAGTTTCAACACCTAGTGAATGTTTGTGATCAGCAAGGAAAACACGCTACCGTATACTGTCAAGATGGAAGGAATAGAAGACAATCATCGAGCAATTTCTTAGGGAGAGTTTGCTGATAAACTATTTTGGCAACTGCTTCGGATGATAATTGAATATCGTGTTTTGTGTCTATTTTATGTTTATTATCTTTTTTGTTTCTTGAATCGAGTCTATATAGGTTAATTTTTATTAGTTTTGGTATATCTTGTATCGACAGACCAAAACTAATAGTTTCGATGGTAGTCTCGTCGAAACTATTAGTTTTGGCATAGTGAAACTAATAGTTTCGATGATCATATCATTGAAACCGTAAGTTTCGATATAATGAAACTGATATTGAAACTAACAGTTTCGGTATTAGTTTCGGTATGTCAGACTTATCTGAGTATGAACACTTTGACAATATTTTATTCTGTACTTTTGAACAGTATTATACACAGAAATTGTATTTTTATTTTACTGACTGATTGTAATTCCTCGTGTGAATTCACTGAAATGAAAGTGCACTTTATTTACATTGGTGTTCTCATCCTCTTCTAATTCTTGATTGTATGACTGATACACAACAACTCATTTATAAATTTCACACTTATTCAAGTTGTTTTGATCTTAATGAGATTCTAAGAGGTCACACGGATGTAGAGCACACCGGCTTTTATGCTTATAATCTGCATTTTTACGAACATAGCCTGCATTTTTATAATTACGGTTTTTTTTTTTATCTAGTTTGGTCTCTAAATATTGTTATAGGAATTTTTCTCATTCTTACATTAACCGTCTCATAACTTTGAAACCATAAATAAGATCTGATCATCATAAAAAACTAAAATGGTAAAATGAGAGTGGATATCTTACGAATAACATCATGACACGTCATCAAATATATTGAACGGGATATATCGTAATTAACCACATGCTATCTGATCAAAATCTAATTTGGCCACAGAATCTGCGACCGGTTGTGAAATTCACCGTTCATCACTCATCCGCCACAAGCATGTCTTGCAGAAGCTCAAATCTACTCCTAAACCCCATATCTCGCCGGAGCTCACAACTCGTAACCCCTATCTCCTCCTACAAGCCACAATGCCCTAAACCCGCACCACCGTCGATCCGATTTAACGGCCAAACCCGGCGACAACTCTTACTCCTTTTGACAGCAACGACGTCCGTGACGGCGATGGAGGCGCCGTCAATTGCGGCGGATATAGGCCTGTTTGGATTGAGGAAGAAGCTGAAGGCGGCGGAGGAGGAGGCGGAGATAATCGTGAAAGAAGGATTTGAGTCGGCTGAAAAAGGAATTGAGGCGGCGGAGAAAGGGATTGAGGTGGCGGAGAAAGGGATTGATGCGGCGGAGAAAGAAATTGTAAGGGCGGAGAGGGAGATTGTGACGGAGGTTGAATTTGGATTCGGTGGTGGTTTGACTCAGGCCGGAGTGGTGGTTGGTGCGGAAGTTGTCGGAGTTTTGATTGGGACGTCGATCGTTAATGGAATATTAGGATCTGAAAGTTAATCAGCTTTTTGGTTTCAGGTAATTAAGCGTTGATTTCTGATTGTTGTTAAATTTCAATTGGTGGTTTATATTTCGATGTATATGAGTATGTCCGTTGATATTAATCATATATCTAGCATTTGTTTTCATTTCTGTATTTTCTGATTTGAATTTTCATCACACACATGACACATCTTATTATATCTTTATAGTTTAGTATTCGTATGTTTTGATCATATTTACCTTTTTTATGCAATTTTCATGTTTGTTCCCGAATAGTTAAATCAGTTTTTGAACCTTTATTAACCACTTCATTGGTTATTGTAGGTAAAGTATAAATTTTTATGAGCATATCATTGACAAAATGACAATTACAAACTTTTTTAAGTAACGTTTGCATACTTTTTTTATATACTTCTTAAGATGCATGAATATTGTAAATGTATTTATATATGCGAATGGTGTCACAAAAACAAAGTAAGGATGATACCTAGTTTTGAAATTTGTCTTAGGTATATTATCTTCTTTACTTTTAACGGGTATTTTCGATAAATAAATCAATCTTTGAATCTGATTAAATAGATCATCGATCATGGGAAACTAACAATGCACATTTGCATTTATCCGTTTTTCTTCTTAACAAACAAGATAGCAGCTCCCCATGATGACAATCGCAGTCGGCTAAAACCTTTGTTCAGTCGGATAGCATCTCAGTACCCACATCTCTATAAGTGCTAATCAGTATGAAGCCTTTGCAATTAGATCAGTTACGGGAACTAATTCAAGTATAGAACTAAATCAATTATGTACTCTACTAGTTTATCATTATGTAATCTAAGTAGATCGACAGGAATACTTGAATACTCCTTGACTATCGGAACCTCTCTTGGTTTCTTTTCATTTTTAGCAATAATGACACATGCTAGATAGGTATCATCACATTCTTAATTTTGTTAAACACGTGTTTGCTTTTAATACTAAGATGTTATTTGTCACACTTCTCGTTTTATCACCGTGAATCATGATAGTTTTATTGTTTGGAGTTTAGTTTTCTATTAGCCTCTTATAAAATATAATAATTGGTGCTTTTGTGGCTAAAGTTGGGATTTCATGTGTATCCATTTTTAATAAAATTGATTTTATTTATAATAATTCAATTAATTATCATATGAGATTTGCATAACGGAAGCCTACAGTTACAATAAAGCTGTTTCAAAAACAATTCTCAACCAGTTATCCAATTACATGCAAATAAACATTAAATATAAATTTCAAAGATAGGGTGTTCAAAAATTGATCTTTACGGAAAAAACCAAACCAACACAATGAATACCACAACAGTCTAGCTATTGACTAGATCAAGATTTGCCCAACCTCACGAATTCATATAACAAAAGGTGAAACTGAAACGAAATGTTGACCAGGACACTCCGGTCACTGATCGGAGTTGGCGGCCGAACAGTGGTGATCGCGGCGGTTGACGAAACCTGAGGGAGGGGGGAGTGGTTTCGGTAGATGGCAGCAAGGGTTAGGGTTTCGTGAATTAGGGTTTTTTCTAATCCCTTTATTTGTGTTATAATGAGGTTTATTATTTACCATTCTTTCCATGTAACTTTTACAGTTTATAAAGACTAAAATAATCAACTAATTAATTATTTTTCTTATAATTATCAATTAACCATTAATTGATAAACTCTAGTTTAAATATCTAGAGTTTAAAATTTTTTAAACTTTATTCAATTAATTATCCCAATAATTAATTAACTTTTAACTTTAACTTTATTATTTCATGAATAATAAAACATCACTTATTTATTATTTCGCAACTAATAAAACACCAATTCTCAAAATCTACAATTCGTGAGATGTTGAATGCTATGCATGATTGTTAGATAACATATAGGGTATGTTAATAACATGCTAGGACTTATGTGACAACTGGTAGATTATTTGGTCAAGAGTTTACTTTGACTTTGACATTTTATTTTTGGAAAGTTTATATTTATGGAAACTTTCTATTTATAGAAACTATATGATAATATGTTATGTGTAGCATGTTAGGACTTGAGTAATATGCTAGATAACATGTTAGGAACAATTTGACCAAGTGTTGACTTTTGGTCAACAATTGACTTTTGGTTAACAGTTGACTTTTGGTCAACAATCGACTTTCTATTTTAGAAAACCTATAGACAAAGGTAGTTCCTTTAATACACTTATAAACAAAACCAAACAAACAATAAATGAGTCACCAACGTGTCTTCGGGTCAAACTAAACAAAGAGTAAAAAAAATGAATTTTTTACAAAACTATACAATCACTTGGAGTTGTATAACACACTGGGTCTATGGACCAACACAAAACAAAACACTTACGAATATCTATGATTACGTATTAGCTAGCTATTGGTTAGACGATTATTGTAGCAGCATGTAGCTGTCGAGGTGAGTTTACAAGCCCTTTTTATTTATCTATTTTACTTTTGGGGTGAGAAACACACTGTGCGATAAACTAAACAACTATGATTTATTCTGATAAATGTACACACTATTTTCGGACACATTACATGTATAGACTCGTGGTAACTTAGGTGGTACACTATATCTCAATTAAAGCCATTCATTTTCTTTGCGTATACCGTTTAATTGTGTTTGATCAGGCAGGGAAAATCTCGATAGTACTATTGGGTTTGACAGACCCCACCCGGGCGAATGGCGGTCGCACCAGATGCATTTTGACCTAACTAAATTTTTATTAATATTTATGAGATAGACATTGGTAGGAAGGCGTACATAACAGGCAGCATCGGTAGCGGCATCTATAGTTACACGAATATTTTGACTAGCTATCAATAGGTTTATACTTGTGTTATGTGCTCCAACATTAAACTGAACTCTGGTAAACTATTTTGATAAACTCAACTCTTCATAATACTGACTCACTGGTTTATACAAACCTGTGAACTCACCAACCATTGTGTTGACACTTGTTTTTGAGTATGTTT